>BNCR01000334.1:0-44141 GCA_014656515.1 Oryzias celebensis
CTCCTTATTCGCCGGCCCGGTGCCTCAGATCAGCTGATCAGCTCCTTCTGGAAACACCGAGGTCCAGGCGAAGCTCAGGGGGGACAGAGCCTTTTCCATTGCTGGTCCAAGGCTCTGGAATTCTTTGCTGTTGTATATTAGAGAAGCATCATCACTGTCCACTTTTAAAACTCGTTTAAAGACTCACTTTTATGCCCTTGCTTTTAACACAACATGAGACTCCAGCTGTTTTTACTGATATTTTATCGCTCTTATTATTTTATTTGTTTTTATATTGTCTTTTTATCTTGTTTTTAATCTTGTGTGTGTACAGCACTTTGTTTTAGCTTCCTGCTGGTTGAAAGGGCTTTATAAATAAAGTTGAGTTGAGTTGAGTTGAGTTATTTGCATGTAATTACTTACGACCAGCTCAAGAACTGATGGAAATGCATGTTGGCGACACATAATACGTGAAGTCAATATTAGATTGCTGGAAAAAATAAAATAAAAAAATAAAATAAAAGTTCAGCAGCGGCTGAACGGAAAAAAAATGACGGAGTACTCACTTTCGCACAACACAAGAAACACACACCATACACATATACACAATACAGAAAAACACTCAACAAACACACAAAACAGGAAACATGTCAAAAAACAGAAAAAAAACGGAAACGGAAAAAAAATAACCGCGAGTAGTCACTTTAATTTGGACTAATGCTAACTAGCATGAAAGACATATCTAATTATCGCCGTTTTAACCTTTATAATTTGTTAGACGTGTTTTCATTCCTTCACAGCAGAGTGTTTCTACGTTTCTGTCGATGTAATTTTCAGTGTCAGGTAAAGCAGTCTGACAATTCATGCACCTAGGTGCGTGAGAGTTATTTAATTCAATTCAATTCAATTTTATTTATATAGCCCAATATTACAGCCATAGCCGTCTCATTGGACTGATTATCAATATATTGCAAGAAGCAAAATAATTATAAAACATGTAAAAGTAAACAATAGCTGGTTGTAAAACTGACTAAGCTGAACAAACATCTCTGCCCTTACACCCTGAAGTACTGGTCTGCCCTGTGTTGGGTAGGGCACTTCGGTGATGACCCCTGTGGTTGGGCTGGACCTTGGAATAAATGGATCCCCGTAATATCGTTTCTCCACAGCAGTACTGAGCCAGACTTTTTCCTTAGAGCTGCAGTTTTTAATCTTTGTTCAATTTTCCTGTGGGGGTGTCATGTATTGTGGGGGCTGGGTGGATGGAGGGAGGAGCTGGGAGGGAAGGGTGGTTGTTATTATAATTGTATTTTTTTGTTATTATTATATTTTTTTTCTTATTTTTATCTTATTATATTTTTATTTTATTTATTCATTTATTTTTATGTAAAGCACCTTAGGTTTTCACAAGAAGGAAAGGCGCTGTACAAATAAATAAAGTTTGAAGTTTACAGGTTAGCAGAAGGATTTTGAACTTGATTCTAGATTCAACTGGGAGCCAGTGAAGTGAAGCTAACACAGGAGTAATGTGTTCTCTTCTGCTGGTTCCCCCAACAAAAAAAAAAAAAAAAAGAGCACGAGGATGTGACGATCTGGGGCCCACTGACAATCAGCCAGACCGTAACCGTCCCACTCAATGAGGTACTGCAGACCCCGACCCACCCATCTGGAAGCAAGCAGTTCTCGAACGTTGTAGGCAAGTCCTCCATCCACAAGACGAGGAGCTTCAACTTACTGATGTGAAACACTGGGTGGACGTGTAGAGACTGTGGAAGGTGGAAGCTGTTCAGACTAAAACTTATCAATCCAGTAAAAATTGATGACATGGCACCAAACAGTACTGGTTTCAGAACAGCATCCCTACTTCTTACTCAAATGTCCAAGACACACGGCTGAAGGTCGCCTGAAATGATTACAAAGTCAATCATCAAACTCCTGCCTAAGGTGTTTTGATACCACATGTATTGATGGACACCCATGTGCTCAAACATGCTGTCCGTTAAGGACAAACAAGCACAAATGTATAACAACAAAACGCCACTTGGGTTCATATTGGGGAGGCCATTTCTTCCATCACCCTTCAGGTGCTGTTGTTGTTGCCCACATGGTAATTGAAGTCTCCCAGGAGGACAGTAAAGTCTCCCATTGGGGCACTTTCCACGACCCACTTGAGAGACACCAAGAAGGCTGGGTACTCTTAACTGTTTTTCAGCCAGTGTACCGAAACCACAGTCCGTGACCTACCCCCGCTCTAATGCAAAAGGGCATGACCCTCTCATCTGCTGGGGTGATCTCCAACACTTGGGGGCTGTGGTGGGGGCTCACAATTAAGCCCACACCAGCCCGCCCCCACAATGAGTAACTTCAGAATGGTAAAACCAAGCCAGTCCAAGACTGCGTTTCAGAGCCCAGGATGTGTGTGCAGTTGATCCCAACCACAGTCCTAGGGGAGGAGTTGGGCCTCCCTGGACTATTTCCCAGAGAGGCTGAGGAGTGTGATTCCCAGGTAGTTGGAACACACCCTCCAGTCCCCCTGCTTGAAAAGGGGAATCACCTTCCCTGTCAGTCTGTCAGTCCAATAGGACTGTCTCCTATGGCCATGTGCTGCTGCTGCAGGGACAAATCAGGAAGACAGTCCTCTTTGAGTACCTTGGAGACTCTATCTATCTATCTATCTATCTATCTATCTATCTATCTATCTATCTATCTATCTAATCTATCTATCTATCTAATCTAATCTATCTATCTATCTATCTATCTATCTATCTATCTCGATGGATGGATGGATGGATGGATGGATGGATGGATGGATGGATGGCTATTCTCACATAATCCCTCTGCATTTATCCGGACTTGGACCGGCACAAGGGGGCACTGGATTGTGACCCTTATGGTTGCATTACACAAACACACAGACAAACAGACACACACACACACACACACACACACACACAGACAAACACACACATACATATGAAAGATGGACATATTTACAAATACATTTTTTACACATACACATGTATATACAAACTCACACAAATATAGAAGAACATGTTCTTATCTACAGAGAGAGAGAGAGACACATACATACATTTATAACACTGTGAGTTTGTTAAACATAAACAGGTATACACAAAAACACACACAAACACATTGTCCATTTTTCTCTCTTTTTTTTTATCATAATGTTTTGTACATCTAAGCCCACCACTTTATTTTATGTATGTTTTTTTTTCTGATAAAAACATAAAAACACAAACACCCACATATATAAATGAGAAAACATAGATGGAAAAATGTAAACATTTAAAACATTATAATTTTATTACATACATAGCATTTGGCTCTCATCTGGAATTGGCCAGACTGGAATGAACTTGAAAGCGTTTTACAGTTAAAAAGAAGACAAAAGTAAAAACCCAACCCACTCTTTACCCCCCCCCCCCCCCCCCCCCAAAAAAAAAAAAAAAAAAAAACAAAATAAATAAATAAAAATAAAAGTAACACACACAACTCTTGCGGCAAACACAATGAGTACCTCACATATAAAAAAAATTCTAAAAGAAACATTTTTTGTACACATCTAAGCCTACTTTTTTTCTGTTTCTTGTTTTGTTTACATTGTAATTGAAAAAAGCACATAAAAAATACAATTTAAAAAAAGAATAAACACAAATAAATACCCACATATGTAAATAGGAAAACATAGATACACATAAATAAATATGTACATTAAAAAATTTGTCCTACATACATAGGTATTTACACACATACAAATTTACAAAAAAACCCGCCTCCAAACACACACACACTACTACACTGCATCAGAATCCGTTTCTTTCTTCCAAAGGCTGTGGTCAGGGTCCGGTTAGTCCTATTTTACTAGACTTCCTGAATAGGTTCAGAAACCTCTGACCAGCGGTTTTCTTTTGCGTCATTTTTTTGTACACATCTAAGCCTACTTTTTTTCTGTTTCTTGTTTTGTTTACGTTGTAATTGGAAAAAGCACATAAAAAATATAAAAATAACATTTAAAAAAAAAAGAATAAACACAAACAAATACCCCACATTTGTATATAGGAAAACATAGATACACATAAATAAATATGTACATTAAAAAAATTTGTCCTACATACATAGGTATTTACACACATACAAATTTACAAAACAAAGCCTCTATTCCCCCCCCCCCCCCCCCCCCCCCCCCCCCCCCCCCCCCCCCCCCCCCCCCCCCCCCCCCCACACACACCACACACACACACACACACACACTACTACACTGCATCAGAATCCGTTTCTTTCTTTCCAAAGGCTGTGGTCAGGGTCCGGTTAGTCTTTTTTACTAGACTTCCTGAATAGGTTCAGAAACCTCTGACCAGCGGTTTTCTTTTGCGTCTTCTTTTTCAGCTTATCAACCTCCTGCTGGACTTGATCAAGTTGCTCCATGAAAGCCTCTTCAGTATTACTGATGATGGTCTCTTTCTTCTTTGCATCTTCCTTCTGGTGAGCAACTTCTTGTGAGAGGGTGGTCTTTTCTTTTTCCCTCTGCTGCATTTGGTCGTCTAGTTCTTTCTGGACTTTGGCCAAAGCAGCTCTTAATTTGGTGGACTCTTCCACCTCTTGGTCATACCTGAGTTTGGCCTGATTTGTTTTGATCCTCTCTTGTTTGACATTCTCTTCCATTTGGTAGAATTTAGATCTCAGGTCTATATTCTTCTTCTGATAGGCCTGTTTTACCTCCTCAAGCTGTTGCTCGTGTTTGACCAGATTTTCTTTGAAGATGACTTCAGAACTTTTTATGATCGTGTCTTTTTCTCTGATCGTTTCTTTTAATTTTTCCACCCCTTTGTCGATAACAGACAGCAATTCCAAGAAGGTCTTTTCACTTTTGTGAGTTTCGGCAACACCTTCCTCATGAGCTCTTCTTAAGTGAGCTATTTCCTGCATCAGGGAGGTGTTTCTTCTCTGCCACTCTTGTCTTTCTAGAGCCAGCTGATTTTGTGCATCTGTCCATGCCAACTGATGGTAATTTAGACAACGCTCCTTCTCCATTTCCATTTCCTCCCTCCTCTTTTGAAATTCGCGTTCTAAATTGACCATTGCAGCGTGTGCATGGACATTTTCTTGCTGCTGCTGGGCTAAGCGTATCTCGGCATCATCTGCTTTGGTCTTCTCGTCTTTGAGGGATGTTTCCAGCTGAACTATTTTGCTGGTGAGGTCTTCTTTTTCCTGGAGAGCCTCTTTCAGCTGAGACATTTCAGATGATTTTTCTTCTTTAAGTTGTTTTAAAGAAGTCTTGGCTTTTGCTAAACGTTCTTTTCCCTGCTTCATCTGCTCTGAGAAGTAATCCACCTTCATCTCAGCATCCGCCAGCATCTGATCTTTCTGCTGGAAAAGCTCGTTCAGGCGCTGTAGTTCACCTTTCAGATCAGTGATCTCACCTTTCAGATCAGTGATCTCACCTTTCAGATCAGTGTTCTCACCTTTCAGATCAGTGATCTCACCTTTCAGATCAGTGTTCTCACCTTTCAGATCAGTGTTCTCACCTTTCAGATCAGTGATCTCACCTTTCAGATCAGTGTTCTCACCTTTCAGAGCAGTGTTCTCAACATTCAGAGCAGTGATCTCACCTTTCAGATCAGTGTTCTCACCTTTCAGATCAGTGATCTCACCTTTCAGATCAGTGATCTCACCTTTCAGATCAGTGATCTCACTTTTCAGATCAGTGTTCTCACCTTTCAGATCAGTGTTCTTACCTTTCAGATCAGTGTTCTCACCTCTCAGATCAGTGTTCTCACCTTTAAGATCAGTGTTCTTACCTTTCAGATCAGTGTTCTCACCTTTCAGATCAGTGTTCTTACCTTTCAGATCAGTGTTCTTACCTTTCAGAGCAGTGATCTCACCTTTCAGATCAGTGTTCTTACCTTTCAGAGCAGTGATCTCTCCTTTCAGATCAGTGATCTTACCTTTCAGATCAGTGTTCTCACCTTTCAGATCAGTGTTCTTACCTTTCAGATCAGTGTTCTTACCTTTCAGAGCAGTGATCTCACCTTTCAGATCAGTGTTCTTACCTTTCAGAGCAGTGATCTCTCCTTTCAGATCAGTGATCTTACCTTTCAGATCAGTGTTCTTACCTTTCAGAGCAGTGATCTCACCTTTCAGATCAGTGTTCTCACCTTTCAGAGCAGTGATCTCTCCTTTCAGATCAGTGTTCTTACCTTTCAGAGCAGTGATCTCTCCTTTCAGATCAGTGTCCTTACCTTTCAGAGCAGTGTTCTCTTCTTTAAGTGCTTCTGCATTGACCCCTGAGGTTGAGTCAGAGGTTGAAGTTTGCTTATCAAAAGCAGTTGCACTTTCTTTTCCCTTTTCCAAAGCTTGGATTTCCACAGGCGGAGTGGATGCAGGGACAGGAACCGGCTGCACAGAAAAGTTTGTAGCTGGGCGAAAGGATGTGACTTGAGCTAAACTTAGGGGTTTTGTAACAGAAGTTTGCTTTTCCTGGCACATCTTGCGTTTGGGTCTTTCCTGATTCTCTTGTCTTTTTTGCTGCGGAATTTCTGGAGTCTTAAGAAATTCCTCGTTGTCATCATCTGAAAATTCATCTGAAAGTGAGGAGTAACTGTACTCCTCGGGCATGTCATTCCAGTCCACAAATCTGTCTTGTCTCTTTGGGCAAGAAGATTGAAAGACAAACTCAGAAGTGGTCTTTTCCTCCACAGCAGATTCCATGGTTATGAGTCTGACGTTCTTTAAGGCTTTTCGAACAGGGCGACGTGTCGATGGTTCCATGGTACGATTCATTCAGGGTCTTTGTAACTGAAGGCAAACCTTGAACTGAAGACTTGGTACTCGTTGACTCGTTGACTCTGCGACGAAAGTTGAGAACTTGTAGTGTTGAGTCTTATATGATAACTTTTACAAGAGATGTCAATTGACATCATCAAAGAATTTTACTTTGATGCATGAAATACCTCTCTGACACCAAATGATGTCATCTTTCTGATTACATCATCTTTCTGATTAAATCATCTTTATGATTGCATCATTTTTACAGGAAACACACAACACAGGAAACACACTATATGTTGTACACACAACATACAAACAAAACAAAAAAAACAGACACACCATACAACATATACACAACACAAGAAACACACACAATACAACATATACACAACACAGGAAAAACACACAATACAACATATACACAACACAGGAAACACACACAATACAACATACACAAGAAACACACACAATACAACATAAACGCAACACAAGAAACACACATAATACAACAAATAAACAACACAGGAAACACATCAAATAACATACACACAGCACAGGAAACACACTATATAACATACACACAAAACAAGAAATACACACAATCCAACTAACACACAACACAAGAAACACACATCATACACATATACATAATACACAAAAAGACTCAATATACACCCAAAACAGTTAACATGTCAAAAAACATACACAAACACTGTGTTGTGAACAAGGAGGTGGGTGGAACCCAAGAGCAGACACGTTTTAAAAGATGAGAAGGTGATGTTTATTGATTAGGCGAATAGTGGAGCAGGATGACAGAGCAGGCAGGAAAGCTTAGCTGATGGAGCGGGCTGGCTGGCTGGCAGACAGGTGAGCTGACAGAGCGGATGGCTGGCTTGCAGACAGGTGAGCTGACAGAGCGGATGGCTGGCTTGCTGACAGAGCGGGCTGGCTGGCAGACAGCCACACAAGCAGCATAAGGATCTGACAATGGCTGGAGGTTTGATGCTGCTTAAAATGCCATGGTGATGAAGATCAGGTGGAGATGATTAGGAACAGGTGCCGTCGCTTGACGAGGGGGAAGGAATGCCTCCAGGGCACAACACACTGGGGGTTCAACACCGGCTGAACGGAAAACAAATAACCGCAAGTAGTCACTTTCATTTTGGCTAATGCTAGCTAGCATGAAAGACATATCTAATTATCGCTGCTGAACTCCACTTATGTCGTTCTTGATTCTTTCTTTTTTTTTGCAGCCTTCTCTACTCCACCAGAATGTCACTTCTCAACTTCCCAATTCCAAAGTTGGATGTCACTTTGCAGGAAGTGAGTCGTGTTCTGCAGCCTACTTTCAGTTCTGACCTTCATGGGGAATTCAAGAGCACCTTGGAGCAACAGCGCGGAGTCCTGGAGGAAGCCCAGAAGAAACTAGCCACGGTTGTCGTGGGCCAAGAGAACTGGGTGACTCAACAGTTCAAAAGAGGCTTGTTGTCCTGCGCTGACCCCCTTCCCACTTCAACAGCCCTTCCAGTTGTTCTACTTCCATCTAAATTAAAGGGATGCACACAGCTGTCCAGGTCAGCAGCTCTGCTCTGGGCAGCAGCAGAACTGTACAGTGAGCCTCTCTTACTGGAGGGCGATGCCCTGGTGGAACACACTCAGCAGTCTGAGGTGTTCGCTGCCAGTCGCATTCCAGGAAGAAACCAGGATGAAATCAAGGTGAGACAACTGGTTTTTGCAGCTTCACCAGAAATGTTTGAACAGCGAACCTTTCATTTCAGCCATCTCCATGTCCCATTTCACTAAAGAGTTTTCTTAGAGCCTGTATTTTCTCAATGGCAGGTCTACCCTGACAGCCTTCACGCAGTCATCACCTGTTCTGGGGGAGTGTTCCCTGATGACATCCTGTGGTGTCCCAGCGCCGGTGGACCAGTCTCTGCAAAATAATTCACAGAGATCTACGCCCAGCTGGCTCAGGTGATGGACCAGCCCAGAGCTGGGAAGGAGAATGATCCATCTGTGGTGTGCAGCCTTTCAGCTCTGGAGCGCAAATCCTGGGCTGCTGTCAGAGATGACATCCTAGAACAAGGAGGAGAAGCACTGGCTTCTTTGGAGCTGATGGAGAGCGCTGTCCTCACACTCTGCCTGGAAGACTGCGACACGCCTTCTGAACTAGCTGATGTTCTCAATGCAGTACGTCTGGGAGGAGGAGGAGGAAGGCCGTTCCTGAGATACTATGACAAGGTATATCAGAAATTAATTCTCAGGCAGTAGCTGTAAAGACAGCATAGAAAAACAGCAAGAGAAACTGAAAGAACCTTGGAACATATAACGCTAGTGCACTTAGATTCCAACCTGACATTAGACGTTCATACAGGTCTATCTTGTAAAAACTAGACAGTTAAATATTTAACAACTGTAAAATGTTTTGTAGCGAGTGTTTTTCCAGAGAAATTACAATATACACAGTATATTGTATAAAGAACTCAAAAAGTATGGCTCAGAACAATTATGTTGTTTACATGGAAATAGCTGAGTATTTGGAGTTAACATGATGATCTATCAAGAGTCACTATAAACGATGTTAAGCGCATTGTTCGTCTTTCTAGCAAAACGCCACAAAATAAATGCAAAAAGGATTTGAATTTTTTGTGTCATTCTGCATAGCAAACTTTGAAGGTAATTTCCTAAAGGACTGCTGCAAATCTTATCAGACTACTGTTAATAGAGCAAGACAAGAGTATCTGTCGCACATCATTGTTTCTAATCAGCCCAACCCACGAGTACTGTTTAAAACTATAGACTCTGTCCTTAATGCCCCACAGGTGCAAATTTTAGAAGCATCCTCTGTTTTGTGTGACAATTTTCTGAATTTCTTTGTAGACAAGGTTATAAACATAAGGGCTGTCATTACTTTTCCCTCCGCTGACCCCTCAACCCCTGTTTTCTGCTCGACCACTTTTCAGACATTTGAGCTGGTGTCATTATCATTTTTAGAAAAGTTGGTTAAACAAAGTAAGACGTCTGGTTCTTTGTTAGATCCCATCCCTCCTAAGCTATTCAAAGAGGTCTTCCCTGCTGTATCGCAGACCGTTCTCGCCATTATCAACAGCAGTCTGGCCGCTGGTGTTGTCCCTTCCACTTTTAAACATGCACTTGTTCAACCCCTGATTAAAAATCCCAGTCTAGACAGTTCTGTGTTGGCTAATTTTCGACCCATTTCCAAGAGGCCTTTCATATCAAAAGTTTTAGAGAAGGTGGTCTACTTACAGCTGGAGGAATTTTTGAGCACTCCTAAAATCTATGAAGTCTTCCAGTCTGGTTTTAGAGCCCAACACAGTACAGAGTCGGCTTTACTGAGGGTGAGCAACGACATCCTATTGGCAACTGATGCAGCAGATCATGTAGTTCTGGTTCTGCTGGATCTATCAGCAGCATTCGACACAGTCGACCACAGTATTTTAATTTCTAGGCTCCAGAACTTGATGGGGATTCATGGTACTGCAATAGATTGGTTTAGATCGTACTTAGCAGGACGGACTATGTGTGTTAATATTGATAGCTTTCAATCTAGAACAGCTCAGGTGTCTTGTGGAGTTCCACAAGGTTCAGTTCTAGGGCCACTTCTATTTTCCTTATATCTGCTTCCACTGGGGTCCATTCTAAGAAGGCATGGTGTTTCCTTTCACTTATATGCTGATGACAGCAAGATCTATCTGCCGCTGAAAAGGAAGAATGGTTTCTCTATTAACCGGCTTGTATCATGTTTGCATGACATTAAGGATTGGTTGGCCATGAGTTTCCTGAGTTTTAACGAAAACAAAACTGAAGTACTGGTGTTTGGACCAAATGATCATGGAGGACCGTCCCCAGCTGATCTGGGTTTTTTGACAGGGTTTTTAAAGTCAACTGTTTCTAACTTGGGTTTTAAATTGGACAGTCATTTTAAACTTGATCACCAGATCAGATCAGTGGTTAAGCTCAGCTTCTATAATCTTCGGCAACTTTCAAAGGTGAAACCATTTTTATCACCTGCACATTTTGAGACAGTAATCCACGCCTTCTTAACTTCTCGGCTGGATTACTGCAACTCTCTGTACCTTGGACTAAGCCAGAATTCTCTCTCACGTCTCCAACGTGTTCAAAATGCAGCTGCCAGATTCCTTGTTGGAGGACGTAAGCGAGACCACATTACACAGATTTTAGCATCGCTCCACTGGCTGCCTGTGCATTTTAGGGTTAACTTTAAGATTCTTTTATTTGTTTTTAAATCTTTACATGGTCTTGCCCCACTGTACCTCTCTGAACTGCTTTCTCCTTATTCGCCGGCCCGGTGCCTCAGATCAGCTGATCAGCTCCTTCTGGAAACACCGAGGTCCAGGCGGAAGCTCAGGGGGGACAGAGCCTTTTCCATTGCTGGTCCAAGGCTCTGGAATTCTTTGCTGTTGTATATTAGAGAAGCATCATCACTGTCCACTTTTAAAACTCGTTTAAAGACTCACTTTTATGCCCTTGCTTTTAACACAACATGAGACTCCAGCTGTTTTTACTGATATTTTATCGCTCTTATTATTTTATTTGTTTTTATATTGTCTTTTTATCTTGTTTTTAATCTTGTGTGTGTACAGCACTTTGTTTTAGCTTCCTGCTGGTTGAAAGGGCTTTATAAATAAAGTTGAGTTGAGTTGAGTTGAGTTATTTGCATGTAATTACTTACGACCAGCTCAAGAACTGATGGAAATGCATGTTGGCGACACATAATACGTGAAGTCAATATTAGATTGCTGGAAAAAATAAAATAAAAAAAATAAAATAAAAGTTCAGCAGCGGCTAAACGGAAAAAAAAATGACGGAGTACTCACTTTCGCACAACACAAGAAACACACACCATACACATATACACAATATCAACAAACACACAAAACAGGAAACATGTCAAAAAACAGAAAAAAAACGGAAACGGAAAAAAAATAACCGCGAGTAGTCACTTTAATTTGGACTAATGCTAACTAGCATGAAAGACATATCTAATTATCGCCGTTTTAACCTTTATAATTTGTTAGACGTGTTTTCATTCCTTCACAGCAGAGTGTTTCTACGTTTCTGTCGATGTAATTTTCAGTGTCAGGTAAAGCAGTCTGACAATTCATGCACCTAGGTGCGTGAGAGTTATTTAATTCAATTCAATTCAATTTTATTTATATAGCCCAATATTACAGCCATAGCCGTCTCATTGGACTGATTATCAATATATTGCAAGAAGCAAAAATAATTTTAAAACATGTAAAAGTAAACAATAGCTGGTTGTAAAACTGACTAAGCTGAACAAACATCTCTGCCCTTACACCCTGAAGTACTGGTCAGCCCTGTGTTGGGTAGGGCACTTCGGTGATGACCCCTGTGGTTGGGCTGGACCTTGGAATAAATGGATCCCCGTAATTTTGTTTCTCCACAGCAGTACTGAGCCAGACTTTTTCCTTAGAGCTGCAGTTTTTAATCTTTGTTCAATTTTCCTGTGGGGGGTGTCATGTATTGTGGGGGCTGGGTGGATGGAGGGAGGAGCTGGGGAGGGAAGGGTGGTTGTTATTATAATTGTATTTTTTTGTTATTATTATATTTTTTTTCTTATTTTTATCTTATTATATTTTTATTTTATTTATTCATTTATTTTTATGTAAAGCACCTTAGGTTTTCACAAGAAGGAAAGGCGCTGTACAAATAAATAAAGTTTGAAGTTTACAGGTTAGCAGAAGGATTTTGAACTTGATTCTAGATTCAAGTGGGAGCCAGTGAAGTGAAGCTAACACAGGAGTAATGTGTTCTCTTCTGCTGGTTCCCCCAACAAAAAAAAAAAAAAAAAAGAGCACGAGGATGTGACGATCTGGGGCCCACTGACAATCAGCCAGATCGTAACCGTCCCACTCAATGAGGTACTGCAGACCCCGACCCACCCATCTGGAAGCAAGCAGTTCTCGAACGTTGTAGGCAAGTCCTCCATCCACAAGACGAGGAGCTTCAACTTACTGATGTGAAACACTGGGTGGACGTGTAGAGACTGTGGAAGGTGGAAGCTGTTCAGACTAAAACTTATCAATCCAGTAAAAATTGATGACATGGCACCAAACAGTACTGGTTTCAGAACAGCATCCCTACTTCTTACTCAAATGTCCAAGACACACGGCTGAAGGTCGCCTGAAATGATTACAAAGTCAATCATCAAACTCCTGCCTAAGGTGTTTTGATACCACATGTATTGATGGACACCCATGTGCTCAAACATGCTGTCCATTAAGGACAAACAAGCACAAATGTATAACAACAAAACACCACTTGGGTTCATATTGGGGAGGCCATTTCTTCCATCACCCTTCAGGTGCTGTTGTTGTTGCCCACATGGTAATTGAAGTCTCCCAGGAGGACAGTAAAGCCTCCCATTGGGGCACTTTCCACGACCCACTTGAGAGACACCAAGAAGGCTGGGTACTCTTAACTGTTTTTCAGCCAGTGTACCGAAACCACAGTCCGTGACCTACCCCCGCTCTAATGCAAAAGGGCATGACCCTCTCATCTGCTGGGGTGATCTCCAACACTTGGGGGCTGTGGTGGGGGCTCACAATTAAGCCCACACCAGCCCGCCCCCACAATGAGTAACTTCAGAATGGTAAAACCAAGCCAGTCCAAGACTGCGTTTCAGAGCCCAGGATGTGTGTGCAGTTGATCCCAACCACAGTCCTAGGGGAGGAGTTGGGCCTCCCTGGACTATTTCCCAGAGAGGCTGAGGAGTGTGATTCCCAGGTAGTTGGAACACACCCTCCAGTCCCCCTGCTTGAAAAGGGGAATCACCTTCCCTGTCAGTCTGTCAGTCCAATAGGACTGTCTCCTATGGCCATGTGCTGCTGCTGCAGGGACAAATCAGGAAGACAGTCCTCTTTGAGTACCTTGGAGACTCTATCTATCTATCTATCTATCTATCTATCTATCTATCTATCTATCTATCTATCTATCTATCTATCTATCTATCTATCTATCTATCTATCTATCTATCTATCTCGATGGATGGATGGATGGATGAATGGATGGATGGATGGCTATTCTCACATAATCCCTCTGCATTTATCCGGACTTGGGACCGGCACAAGGGGGCACTGGATTGTGACCCCTTATGGTTGCATTACACAAACACACAGACAAACAGACACACACACACACACACACACACACACACACACAGACAAACACACACATACATATGAAAGATGGACATATTTACAAATACATTTTTTACACATACACATGTATATACAAACTCACACAAATATAGAAGAACATGTTCTTATCTACAGAGAGAGAGAGAGACACATACATACATTTATAACACTGTGAGTTTGTTAAACATAAACAGGTATACACAAAAACACACACAAACACATTGTCCATTTTTCTCTCTTTTTTTTATCATAATGTTTTGTACATCTAAGCCTACCACTTTATTTTATGTATGTTTTTTTTTCTGATAAAAACATAAAAACACAAACACCCACATATATAAATGAGAAAACATAGATGGAAAAATGTAAACATTTAAAACATTATAATTTTATTACATACATAGCATTTGTCTCTAATCTGGAATTTGCCAGACTGGAATGAACTTGAAGCGTTTTACAGTTAAAAAGAAGACAAAAGTAAAAACCCAACCCACTCTTTACCCCCCCCCCCCCCCCGCCCCCCCCAAAAAAATAAATAAATAAAAATAAAAATAACACACACAACTCTTGCGGCAAACACAATGAGTATCTCACATATAAAAAAAATTCTAAAAGAAACATTTTTTGTACACATCTAAGCCTACTTTTTTTCTGTTTCTTGTTTTGTTTACATTGTAATTGAAAAAAGCACATAAAAAATACAATTTAAAAAAAGAATAAACACAAATAAATACCCACATATGTAAATAGGAAAACATAGATACACATAAATAAATATGTACATTAAAAAAATTTGTCCTACATACAAGGTATTTACACACATACAAATTTACAAAAAACCCGCCTCCAAACACACACACACTACTACACTGCATCAGAATCCGTTTCCTTCTTTCCAAAGGCTGTGGTCAGGGTCCGGTTAGTCTATTTTACTAGACTTCCTGAATAGGTTCAGAAACCTCTGACCAGCGGTTTTCTTTTGCGTCATTTTTTGTACACATCTAAGCCTACTTTTTTTCTGTTTCTTGTTTTGTTTACGTTGTAATTGGAAAAAGCACATAAAAAATAACATTTAAAAAAAAAAGAATAAACACAAACAAATACCCACATTTGTATATAGGAAAACATAGATACACATAAATAAATATGTACATTAAAAAAATTTGTCCTACATACAAGGTATTTACACACATACAAATTTACAAAAAACCCGCCTCCAAACACACACACACTACTACACTGCATCAGAATCCGTTTCTTTCTTTCCAAAGGCTGTGGTCAGGGTCCGGTTAGTCTATTTTACTAGACTTCCTGAATAGGTTCAGAAACCTCTGACCAGCGGTTTTCTTTTGCGTCATTTTTTTTACACATCTAAGCCTACTTTTTTTCTGTTTCTTGTTTTGTTTACGTTGTAATTGGAAAAAGCACATAAAAAATAACATTTAAAAAAAAAAGAATAAACACAAACAAATACCCACATTTGTATATAGGAAAACATAGATACACATAAATAAATATGTACATTAAAAAAATTTGTCCTACATACATAGGTATTTACACACATACAAATTTACAAAACAAAGCCTCCCCCCCCCCCCCCCCCCACACACACACACACACACACACACACACTACTACACTGAATCAGAATCCGTTTCTTTCTTCCCAAAAGCTGTGGTCAGGGTCCGGTTAGTCTTTTTTACTAGACTTCCTGAATAGGTTCAGAAACCTCTGACCAGCGGTTTTCTTTTGCGTCTTCTTTTTCAGCTTATCAACCTCCTGCTGGACTTGATCAAGTTGCTCCATGAAAGCCTCTTCAGTATTACTGATGATGGTCTCTTTCTTCTTTGCATCTTCCTTCTGGTGAGCAACTTCTTGTGAGAGGGTGGTTTTTTCTTTTTCCCTCTGCTGCATTTGGTCGTCTAGTTCTTTCTGGACTTTGGCCAAAGCAGCTCTTAATTTGGTGGACTCTTCCACCTCTTGGTCATACCTGAGTTTGGCCTGATTTGTTTTGATCCTCTCTTGTTTGACATTCTCTTCCATTTGGTAGAATTTAGATCTCAGGTCTATATTCTTCTTCTGATAGGCCTGTTTTACCTCCTCAAGCTGTTGCTCTTGTTTGACCAGGTTTTCTTTGAAGATGACTTCAGAACTTTTTATGATCGTGTCTTTTTCTCTGATCGTTTCTTTTAATTTTTCCACCCCTTTGTCGATAACAGACAGCAATTCCAAGAAGGTCTTTTCACTTTTGTGAGTTTCGGCAACACCTTCCTCATGAGCTCTTCTTAAGTGAGCTATTTCCTGCATCAGGGAGGTGTTTCTTCTCTGCCACTCTTGTCTTTCTAGAGCCAGCTGATTTTGTGCATCTGTCCATGCCAACTGATGGTAATTTAGACAACGCTCCTTCTCCATTTCCATTTCCTCCCTCCTCTTTTGAAATTCGCGTTCTAAATTGACCATTGCAGCGTGTGCATGGACATTTTCTTGCTGCTGCTGGGCTAAGCGTCTCTCGGCATCATCTGCTTTGGTCTTCTCGTCTTTGAGGGATGTTTCCAGCTGAACTATTTTGCTGGTGAGGTCTTCTTTTTCCTGGAGAGCCTCTTTCAGCTGAGACATTTCAGATGATTTTTCTTCTTTAAGTTGTTTTAAAGAGGTCTTGGCTTTTGCTAAACGTTCTTTTCCCTGCTTCATCTGCTCTGAGAAGTAATCCACCTTCATCTCAGCATCCGCCAGCATCTGATCTTTCTGCTGGAGAAGCTCGTTCAGGCGCTGTAGTTCACCTTTCAGATCAGTGATCCCACCTTTCAGATCAGTGATCTCACCTTTCAGATCAGTGTTCTCACCTTTCAGATCAGTGTTCTCACCTTTCAGATCAGTGTTCTCACCTTTCAGATCAGTGATCTCACCTTTCAGATGAGTGTTCTCACCTTTCAGAATAGTGTTCTCAACATTCAGAGCAGTGATCCCACCTTTCAGATCAGTGTTCTCACCTTTCAGATCAGTGATCTCACCTTTCAGATCAGTGATCTCACCTTTCAGATCAGTTTTCTCACCTTTCAGATCAGTGTTCTCACCTTTCAGATCAGTGTTCTCACCTCTCAGATCAGTGTTCTCACCTTTCAGATCAGTGATCTCACCTTTCAGATCAGTGATCTCACTTTTCAGATCAGTGTTCTCACCTTTCAGATCAGTGTTCTTACCTTTCAGATCAGTGTTCTCACCTCTCAGATCAGTGTTCTCACCTTTAAGATCAGTGTTCTTACCTTTCAGATCAGTGTTCTCACCTTTCAGATCAGTGTTCTTACCTTTCAGATCAGTGTTCTTACCTTTCAGAGCAGTGATCTCACCTTTCAGATCAGTGTTCTTACCTTTCAGAGCAGTGATCTCTCTTTTCAGATCAGTGATCTTACCTTTCAGATCAGTGATCTCACCTTTCAGATCAGTTTTCTCACCTTTCAGATCAGTGTTCTCACCTTTCAGATCAGTGTTCTCACCTTTCAGATCAGTGTTCTCACCTCTCAGATCAGTGTTCTCACCTTTCAGATCAGTGATCTCACCTTTCAGATCAGTGATCTCACTTTTCAGATCAGTGTTCTCACCTTTCAGATCAGTGTTCTTACCTTTCAGATCAGTGTTCTCACCTCTCAGATCAGTGTTCTCACCTTTAAGATCAGTGTTCTTACCTTTCAGATCAGTGTTCTCACCTTTCAGATCAGTGTTCTTACCTTTCAGATCAGTGTTCTTACCTTTCAGAGCAGTGATCTCACCTTTCAGATCAGTGTTCTTACCTTTCAGAGCAGTGATCTCTCTTTTCAGATCAGTGATCTTACCTTTCAGATCAGTGTTCTTACCTTTCAGAGCAGTGATCTCACCTTTCAGATCAGTGTTCTCACCTTTCAGAGCAGTGATCTCTCCTTTCAGATCAGTGTTCTTACCTTTCAGAGCAGTGTTCTCTTCTTTAAGTGCTTCTGCATTGACCACTGAGGTTGACTCAGAGGTTGAAGTTTGCTTATCAAAAGCAGTTGCACTTTCTTTTCCCTTTTCCAAAGCTTGGATTTCCACAGGCGGAGTGGATGCAGGGACAGGAACCGGCTGCACAGAAAAGTTTGTAGCTGGGCGAAAGGATGTGACTTGAGCTAAACTTAGGGGTTTTGGAACAGAAGTTTGCTTTTCCTGGCACATCTTGCGTTTGGGTCTTTCCTGATTCTCTTGTCTTTTTTGCTGCGGAATTTCTGGAGTCTTAAGAAATTCCTCGTTGTCATCATCTGAAAATTCATCTGAAAGTGAGGAGTAACTGTACTCCTCGGGCATGTCATTCCAGTCCACAAATCTGTCTTGTCTCTTTGGGCAAGAAGATTGAAAGACAAACTCAGAAGTGGTCTTGTCCTCCACAGCAGATTCCATGGTTATGAGTCTGACGTTCTTTAAGGCTTTTCGAACAGGGCGACGTGTCGATGGTTCCATGGTACGATTCATTCAGGGTCTTTGTAACTGAAGGCAAACCTTGAACTGAAGACTTGGTACTCGTTGACTCGTTGACTCTGCGACGAAAGTTGAGAACTTGTAGTGTTGAGTCTTATATGATAACTTTTACAAGAGATGTCAATTGACATCATCAAAGAATTTTACTTTGATGCATGAAATACCTCTCTGACACCAAATGATGTCATCTTTCTGATTACATCATCTTTCTGATTAAATCATCTTTATGATTGCATCATTTTTACAGGAAACACACAACACAGGAAACACACTATATGTTGTACACACAACATACAAACAAAACAAAAAAAAACAGACACACCATACAACATATACACAACACAAGAAACACACACAATACAACATATACACAACACAGGAAAAACACACAATACAACATATACACAACACAGGAAACACACACAATACAACATACACAAGAAACACACACAATACAACATAAACGCAACACAAGAAACACACATAATACAACAAATAAACAACACAGGAAACACATCAAATAACATACACACAGCACAGGAAACACACTATATAACATACACACAAAACAAGAAATACACACAATCCAACTAACAAACAACACAAGAAACACACACAATACAACATACACACAACACAGGAAAAACACACAATACAACATATACACAACACAGGAAACACACACAATACAACATACACAAGAAACACACACAATACAACATATACGCAACACAAGAAACACACATAATACAACAAATAAACAACACAGGAAACACATCAAATAACATACACACAGCACAGGAAACACACTATATAACATACACACAAAACAAGAAATACACACAATCCAACTAACACACAACACATGAAACACACATCATACACATATACATAATACACAAAAAGACTCAATATACACCCAAAACAGTTAACATGTCAAAAAACATACACAAACACTGTGTTGTGAACAAGGAGGTGGGTGGAACCCAAGAGCAGACACGTTTTAAAAGATGAGAAGGTGATGTTTATTGATTAGGCGAATAGTGGAGCAGGATGACAGAGCAGGCAGGAAAGCTTAGCTGATGGAGCGGGCTGGCTGGCTGGCAGACAGGTGAGCTGACAGAGCGGATGGCTGGCTTGCAGACAGGTGAGCTGACAGAGCGGATGGCTGGCTTGCAGACAGGTGAGCCGACAGAGCGGATGGCTGGCTTGCAGACAGGTGAGCTGACAGAGCGGAGGGCTGGCTTGCTGACAGAGCGGGCTGGCTGGCAGACAGCCACACAAGCAGCATAAGGATCTGACAATGGCTGGAGGTTTGATGCTCCTTAAAATGCCATGGTGATGAAGATCAGGTGGAGATGATTAGGAACAGGTCCCGTCGCTTGACGAGGGGGAAGGAATGCCTCCAGGGCACAGCACACTGCGGGTTCAGCACCGGCTGAACGGAAAACAAATAACCGCAAGTAGTCACTTTAATTTTGGCTAATGCTAACTAGCATGAAAGACATATCTAATTATCGCTGCTAAACTCCACTTATGTCGTTCTTGATTCTTTCTTTTTTTTGCAGCCTTCTCTATTCCACCAGAATGTCACTTCTCAACTTCCAAATTCCAAAGTTGGATGTCACTTTGCAGGAAGTGAGTCGTGTTCTGCAGCCTACTTTCAGTTCTGACCTTCATGGGGAATTCAAGAGCACCTTGGAGCAACAGCGCGGAGTCCTGGAGGAAGCCCAGAAGAAACTAGCCACGGTTGTCGTGGGCCAAGAGAACTGGGTGACTCTACAGTTCAAAAGAAGCTTGTTGTCCTGCGCTGACCCCCTTCCCACTTCAACAGCCCTTCCAGTTGTTCTACTTCCATCTAAATTAAAGGGATGCACACAGCTGTCCAGGTCAGCAGCTCTGCTCTGGGCAGCAGCAGAACTGTACAGTGAGCCTCTCTTACTGGAGGGCGATGCCCTGGTGGAACACACTCAGCAGTCTGAGGTGTTCGCTGCCAGCCGCATTCCAGGAAGAAACCAGGATGAAATCAAGGTGAGACAACTGGTTTTTGCAGCTTCACCAGAAATGTTTGAACAGCGAACCTTTCATTTCAGCCATCTCCATGTCCCATTTCACTAAAGAGTTTTCTTAGAGCCTGTATTTTCTCAATGGCAGGTCTACCCTGACAGCCTTCACGCAGTCATCACCTGTTCTGGGGGAGTGTTCCCTGATGACATCCTATGGTGTCCCAGCGCCGGTGGACCAGTCTCTGCAAAATAATTCACAGAGATCTACGCCCAGCTGGCTCAGGTGATGGACCAGCCCAGAGCTGGGAAGGAGAATGATCCAACTGTGGTGTGCAGCCTTTCAGCTCTGGAGCGCAAATCCTGGGCTGCTGTCAGAGATGACATCCTAGAACAAGGAGGAGAAGCACTGGCTTCTTTGGAGCTGATGGAGAGCGCTGTCCTCACACTCTGCCTGGAAGACTGCGACACGCCTTCTGAACTAGCTGATGTTCTCAATGCAGTACGTCTGGGAGGAGGAGGAGGAAGGCCGTTCCTGAGATACTATGACAAGGTATATCAGAAATTAAATCTCAGGCAGTAGCTGTAAAGACAGCATAGAAAAACAGCAAGAGAAACTGAAAGAACCTTGGAACATATAACACTAGTGCACTTAGATTCCAACCTGACATTAGACGTTCATACAGGTCTATCTTGTAAAAACTAGACAGTTAAATATTTAACAACTGTAAAATGTTTTGTAGCGAGTGTTTTTCCAGAGAAATTACAATATACACAGTATATTGTCTAAAGAACTCAAAAAGTATGGCTCAGAACAATTATGTTGTTTACATGGAAATAGCGGAGTATTTGGAGTAAACATGATGTCTTTTCGATCAATCAAGAGTCACTATAAAAGATGTTAAGCGCATTGTTCGTCTTTCTAGCAAAACGCCACAAAATAAATGCAAAAAGGATTTGAATTTTTTGTGTCATTCTGCATAGCAAACTTTGAAGGTAATTTCCTAAAGGACTGCTGCAAATCTTATCAGACTACTGTTAATAGAGCAAGACAAGAGTATCTGTCGCACATCATTGTTTCTAATCAGCACAACCCACGAGTACTGTTTAAAACTATAGACTCTGTCCTTAATGCTCCACAGGTGCAAATTTTAGAAGCATCCTCTGTTTTGTGTGACAATTTTCTGAATTTCTTTGTAGACAAGGTTATAAACATAAGGGCTGCCATTACTTTTCCCTCCGCTTTTCAGACATTTGAGCTGGTGTCATTATCATTTTTAGAAAAGTTGGTTAAACAAAGTAAGACGTCTGGTTCTTTGTTAGATCCCATCCCTCCTAAGCTATTCAAAGAGGTCTTCCCTGCTGTATCGCAGACCGTTCTCGCCATTATAGACAGCAGTCTGGCCGCTGGTGTTGTCCCTTCCAATTTTAAACATGCACTTGTTCAACCCCTGCTTAAAAATCCCAGTCTAGACAGTTCTGTGTTGGCTAATTTTCGACCCATTTCCAAGAGGCCTTTCCTATCAAAAGTTTTAGAGAAGGTGGTCTACTTACAGCTGGAGGAATTTTTGAGCACTCCTAAAATCTATGAAGTCTTCCAGTCTGGTTTTAGAGCCCAACACAGTACAGAATCGGCTTTACTGAGGGTGAGCAACGACATCCTATTGGCAACTGATGCAGCAGATCATGTAGTTCTGGTTCTGCTGGATCTATCAGCAGCATTCGACACAGTCGACCACAGTATTTTAATTTCTAGGCTCCAGAACTTGGTTGGGATTCATGGTACTGCAATAGATTGGTTTAGATCGTACTTAGCAGGACGGACTATGTGTGTTAATATTGATAGCTTTCAATCTAGAACAGCTCAGGTGTCTTGTGGAGTTCCACAAGGTTCAGTTCTAGGGCCACTTCTATTTTCCTTATATCTGCTTCCACTGGGGTCCATTCTAAGAAGGCATGGTGTTTCCTTTCACTTATATGCTGATGACAGCAAGATCTATCTGCCGCTGAAAAGGAAGAATGGTTTCTCTATTAACCGGCTTGTATCATGTTTGCATGACATTAAGGATTGGTTGGCCATGAGTTTCCTGAGTTTTAACGAAAACAAAACTGAAGTACTGGTGTTTGGACCAAATGATCATGGAGGACCGTCCCCAGCTGATCTGGGTTTTTTGACAGGGTTTTTAAAGTCAACTGTTTCTAACTTGGGCTTTAAATTGGACAGTCATTTTAAACTTGATCACCAGATCAGATCAGTGGTGAAGCTCAGCTTCTATAATCTTCGGCAACTTTCAAAGGTGAAACCATTTTTATCACCTGCACATTTTGAGACAGTAATCCACGCCTTCTTAACTTCTCGGCTGGATTACTGCAACTCTCTGTACCTTGGACTAAGCCAGAAGTCTCTCTCACGTCTCCAACGTGTTCAAAATGCAGCTGCCAGATTCCTTGTTGGAGGACGTAAGCGAGACCACATTACACAGATTTTAGCATCGCTCCACTGGCTGCCTGTGCATTTTAGGGTTAACTTTAAGATTCTTTTATTTGTTTTTAAATCTTTACATGGTCTTGCCCCACTGTACCTCTCTGAACTGCTTTCTCCTTATTCGCCGGCCCGGTGCCTCAGATCAGCTGATCAGCTCCTTCTGGAAACACCGAGGTCCAGGCGGAAGCTCAGGGGGGACAGAGCCTTTTCCATTGCTGGTCCAAGGCTCTGGAATTCTTTGCTGTTGTATATTAGAGAAGCATCATCACTGTCCACTTTTAAAACTCGTTTAAAGACTCACTTTTATGCCCTTGCTTTTAACACAACATGAGACTCCAGCTGTTTTTACTGATATTTTATCGCTCTTATTATTTTATTTGTTTTTATATTGTCTTTTTATCTTGTTTTTAATCTTGTGTGTGTACAGCACTTTGTTTTAGCTTCCTGCTGGTTGAAAGGGCTTTATAAATAAAGTTGAGTTGAGTTGAGTTATTTGCATGTAATTACTTACGACCAGCTCAAGAACTGATGGAAATGCATGTTGGCGACACATAATACGTGAAGTCAATATTAGATTGCTGGAAAAAATAAAATAAAAAAAATAAAATAAAAGTTCAGCAGCGGCTGAACGGAAAAAAAAATGACGGAGTACTCACTTTCGCACAACACAAGAAACACACACCATACACATATACACAATACAGAAAAACACTCAACAAACACACAAAACAGGAAACATGTCAAAAAACAGAAAAAAAACAGAAACGGAAAAAAAATAACCGCGAGTAGTCACTTTAATTTGGACTAATGCTAACTAGCATGAAAGACATATCTAATTATCGCCGTTTTAACCTTTATAATTTGTTAGACATGTTTTCATTCCTTCACAGCAGAGTGTTTCTACGTTTCTGTCGATGTAATTTTCAGTGTCAGGTAAAGCAGTCTGACAATTCATGCACCTAGGTGCGTGAGAGTTATTTAATTCAATTCAATTCAATTTTATTTATATAGCCCAATATTACAGCCATAGCCGTCTCATTGGACTGATTATCAATATATTGCAAGAAGCAAAAATAATTATAAAACATGTAAAAGTAAACAATAGCTGGTTGTAAAACTGACTAAGCTGAACAAACATCTCTGCCCTTACACCCTGAAGTACTGGTCTGCCCTGTGTTGGGTAGGGCACTTCGGTGATGACCCCTGTGGTTGGGCTGGACCTTGGAATAAATGGATCCCCGTAATATCGTTTCTCCACAGCAGTACTGAGCCAGACTTTTTCCTTAGAGCTGCAGTTTTTAATCTTTGTTCAATTTTCCTGTGGGGGGTGTCATGTATTGTGGGGGCTGGGTGGATGGAGGGAGGAGCTGGGGAGGGAAGGGTGGTTGTTATTATAATTGTATTTTTTTGTTATTATTATATTTTTTTTCTTATTTTTATCTTATTATATTTTTATTTTATTTATTCATTTATTTTTATGTAAAGCACCTTAGGTTTTCACAAGAAGGAAAGGCGCTGTACAAATAAATAAAGTTTGAAGTTTACAGGTTAGCAGAAGGATTTTGAACTTGATTCTAGATTCAACTGGGAGCCAGTGAAGTGAAGCTAACACAGGAGTAATGTGTTCTCTTCTGCTGGTTCCCCCCAACAAAAAAAAAAAAAAAAGAGCACGAGGATGTGACGATCTGGGGCCCACTGACAATCAGCCAGACCGTAACCGTCCCACTCAATGAGGTACTGCAGACCCCGACCCACCAATCTGGAAGCAAGCAGTTCTCGAACGTTGTAGGCAAGTCCTCCATCCACAAGACGAGGAGCTTCAACTTACTGATGTGAAACACTGGGTGGACGTGTAGAGACTGTGGAAGGTGGAAGCTGTTCAGACTAAAACTTATCAATCCAGTAAAAATTGATGACATGGCACCAAACAGTACTGGTTTCAGAACAGCATCCCTACTTCTTACTCAAATGTCCAAGACACACGGCTGAAGGTCGCCTGAAATGATTACAAAGTCAATCATCAAACTCCTGCCTAAGGTGTTTTGATACCACATGTATTGATGGACACCCATGTGCTCAAACATGCTGTCCGTTAAGGACAAACAAGCACAAATGTATAACAACAAAACGCCACTTGGGTTCATATTGGGGAGGCCATTTCTTCCATCACCCTTCAGGTGCTGTTGTTGTTGCCCACATGGTAATTGAAATCTCCCAGGAGGACAGTAAAATCTCCCATTGGGGCACTTTCCACGACCCACTTGAGAGACACCAAGAAGGCTGGGTACTCTTAACTGTTTTTCAGCCAGTGTACCGAAACCACAGTCCGTGACCTACCCCCGCTCTAATGCAAAAGGGCATGACCCTCTCATCTGCTGGGGTGATCTCCAACACTTGGGGCTGTGGTGGGGCTCACAATTAAGCCCACACCAGCCCGCCCCCACAATGAGTAACTTCAGAATGGTAAAACCAAGCCAGTCCAAGACTGCGTTTCAGAGCCCAGGATGTGTGTGCAGTTGATCCCAACCACAGTCCTAGGGGAGGAGTTGGGCCTCCCTGGACTATTTCCCAGAGAGGCTGAGGAGTGTGATTCCCAGGTAGTTGGAACACACCCTCCAGTCCCCCTGCTTGAAAAGGGGAATCACCTTCCCTGTCAGTCTGTCAGTCCAATAGGACTGTCTCCTATGGCCATGTGCTGCTGCTGCAGGGACAAATCAGGAAGACAGTCCTCTTTGAGTACCTTGGAGACTCTATCTATCTATCTATCTATCTATCTATCTATCTATCTATCTATCTATCTATCTATCTATCTATCTATCTATCTATCTATCTATCTATCTATCTATCTATCTCGATGGATGGATGGATGGATGGATGGCTATTCTCACATAATCCCTCTGCATTTATCCGGACTTGGGACCGGCACAAGGGGGCACTGGATTGTGACCCCTTATGGTTGCATTACACAAACACACAGACAAACAGACACACACACACACACACACACACACAGACAAACACACACATACATATGAAAGATGGACATATTTACAAATACATTTTTTACACATACACATGTATATACAAACTCACACAAATATAGAAGAACATGTTCTTATCTACAGAGAGAGAGAGAGACACATACATACATTTATAACACTGTGAGTTTGTTAAACATAAACAGGTATACACAAAAACACACACAAACACATTGTCCATTTTTCTCTCTTTTTTTTATCATAATGTTTTGTACATCTAAGCCTACCACTTTATTTTATGTATGTTTTTTTTTCTGATAAAAACATAAAAACACAAACACCCACATATATAAATGAGAAAACATAGATGGAAAAATGTAAACATTTAAAACATTATAATTTTATTACATACATAGCATTTGTCTCTCATCTGGAATTTGCCAGACTGGAATGAACTTGAAGCGTTTTACAGTTAAAAAGAAGACAAAAGTAAAAACCCAACCCACTCTTTACCCCCCCCCCCTCCCCCCCAAAAAAAATAAATAAATAAAAATAAAAATACCACACACAACTCTTGCGGCAAACACAATGAGTACCTCACATATAAAAAAAATTCTAAAAGAAACATTTTTTGTACACATCTAAGCCTACTTTTTTTCTGTTTCTTGTTTTGTTTACATTGTAATTGAAAAAAGCACATAAAAAATACAATTTAAAAAAAGAATAAACACAAATAAATACCCACATATGTAAATAGGAAAACATAGATACACATAAATAAATATGTACATTAAAAAAAATTGTCCTACATACAAGGTATTTACACACATACAAATTTACAAAAAACCCGCCTCCAAACACACACACACTACTACACTGCATCAGAATCCGTTTCCTTCTTTCCAAAGGCTGTGGTCAGGGTCCGGTTAGTCTTTTTTACTAGACTTCCTGAATAGGTTCAGAAACCTCTGACCAGCGGTTTTCTTTTGCGTCATTTTTTGTACACATCTAAGCCTACTTTTTTCTGTTTCTTGTTTTGTTTACGTTGTAATTGGAAAAAGCACATAAAAAATAACATTTAAAAAAAAAAGAATAAACACAAACAAATACCCACATTTGTATATAGGAAAACATAGATACACATAAATAAATATGTACAAATTTGTCCTACATACATAGGTATTTACACACATACAAATTTACAAAACAAAGCCTCCACCCCCCCCCCCCCCCCCCCCCCCCCCCCCACACACACACACACACACTACTACACTGCATCAGAATCCGTTTCTTTCTTCCCAAAAGCTGTGGTCAGGGTCCGGTTAGTCTTTTTTACTAGACTTCCTGAATAGGTTCAGAAACCTCTGACCAGCGGTTTTCTTTTGCGTCTTCTTTTTCAGCTTATCAACCTCCTGCTGGACTTGATCAAGTTGCTCCATGAAAGCCTCTTCAGTATTACTGATGATGGTCTCTTTCTTCTTTGCATCTTCCTTCTGGTGAGCAACTTCTTGTGAGAGGGTGGTTTTTTCTTTTTCCCTCTGCTGCATTTGGTCGTCTAGTTCTTTCTGGACTTTGGCCAAAGCAGCTCTTAATTTGGTGGACTCTTCCACCTCTTGGTCATACCTGAGTTTGGCCTGATTTGTTTTGATCCTCTCTTGTTTGACATTCTCTTCCATTTGGTAGAATTTAGATCTCAGGTCTATATTCTTTTTCTGATAGGCCTGTTTTACCTCCTCAAGCTGTTGCTCGTGTTTGACCAGATTTTCTTTGAAGATGACTTCAGAACTTTTTATGATCGTGTCTTTTTCTCTGATCGTTTCTTTTAATTTTTCCACCCCTTTGTCGATAACAGACAGCAATTCCAAGAAGGTCTTTTCACTTTTGTGAGTTTCGGCAACACCTTCCTCATGAGCTCTTCTTAAGTGAGCTATTTCCTGCATCAGGGAGGTGTTTCTTCTCTGCCACTCTTGTCTTTCTAGAGCCAGCTGATTTTGTGCATCTGTCCATGCCAACTGATGGTAATTTAGACAACGCTCCTTCTCCATTTCCATTTCCTCCCTCCTCTTTTGAAATTCGAGTTCTAAATTGACCATTGCAGCGTGTGCATGGACATTTTCTTGCTGCTGCTGGGCTAAGCGTCTCTCGGCATCATCTGCTTTGGTCTTCTCGTCTTTGAGGGATGTTTCCAGCTGAACTATTTTGCTGGTGAGGTCTTCTTTTTCCTGGAGAGCCTCTTTCAGCTGAGACATTTCAGATGATTTTTCTTCTTTAAGTTGTTTTAAAGAGGTCTTGGCTTTTGCTAAACGTTCTTTTCCCTGCTTCATCTGCTCTGAGAAGTAATCCACCTTCATCTCAGCATCCGCCAGCATCTGATCTTTCTGCTGGAGAAGCTCGTTCAGGCGCTGTAGTTCACCTTTCAGATCAGTGATCTCACCTTTCAGATCAGTGATCTCACCTTTCAGATCAGTGTTCTCACCTTTCAGATCAGTGTTCTCACCTTTCAGAATAGTGTTCTCACCTTTCAGATCAGTGATCTCACCTTTCAGATCAGTGATCTCACCTTTCAGATCAGTGTTCTCACCTTTCAGATCAGTGTTCTCACCTTTCAGATCAGTGATCTCACCTTTCAGATCAGTGTTCTCACCTTTCAGATCAGTGATCTCACCTTTCAGATCAGTGTTCTCACCTTTCAGATCAGTGTTCTCACCTTTCAGATCAGTGTTCTCACCTTTCAGATCAGTGTTCTCACCTCTCAGATCAGTGATCTCACCTTTCAGATCAGTGATCTCACCTTTCAGATCAGTGATCTCACTTTTCAGATCAGTGTTCTCACCTTTCAGATCAGTGTTCTTACCTTTCAGATCAGTGTTCTCACCTCTCAGATCAGTGTTCTCACCTTTAAGATCAGTGTTCTTACCTTTCAGATCAGTGTTCTCACCTTTCAGATCAGTGTTCTTAACTTTCAGATCAGTGTTCTTACCTTTCAGAGCAGTGATCTCACCTTTCAGATCAGTGTTCTGACCTTTCAGAGCAGTGATCTCTCCTTTCAGATCAGTGATCTTACCTTTCAGATCAGTGTTCTTACCTTTCAGAGCAGTGATCTCACCTTTCAGATCAGTGTTCTCACCTTTCAGAGCAGTGATCTCTCCTTTCAGATCAGTGTTCTTACCTTTCAGAGCAGTGTTCTCTTCTTTAAGTGCTTCTGCATTGACCACTGAGGTTGACTCAGAGGTTGAAGTTTGCTTATCAAAAGCAGTTGCACTTTCTTTTCCCTTTTCCAAAGCTTGGATTTCCACAGGCGGAGTGGATGCAGGGACAGGAACCGGCTGCACAGAAAAGTTTGTAGCTGGGCGAAAGGATGTGACTTGAGCTAAACTTAGGGGTTTTGGAACAGAAGTTTGCTTTTCCTGGCACATCTTGCGTTTGGGTCTTTCCTGATTCTCTTGTCTTTTTTGCTGCGGAATTTCTGGAGTCTTAAGAAATTCCTCGTTGTCATCATCTGAAAATTCATCTGAAAGTGAGGAGTAACTGTACTCCTCGGGCATGTCATTCCAGTCCACAAATCTGTCTTGTCTCTTTGGGCAAGAAGATTGAAAGACAAACTCAGAAGTGGTCTTTTCGACCACAGCAGATTCCATGGTTATGAGTCTGACGTTCTTTAAGGCTTTTCGAACAGGGCGACGTGTCGATGGTTCCATGGTACGATTCATTCAGGGTCTTTGTAACTGAAGGCAAACCTTGAACTGAAGACTTGGTACTCGTTGACTCGTTGACTCTGCGACGAAAGTTGAGAACTTGTAGTGTTGAGTCTTATATGATAACTTTTACAAGAGATGTCAATTGACATCATCAAAGAATTTTACTTTGATGCATGAAATACCTCTCTGACACCAAATGATGTCATCTTTCTGATGACCTCATCTTTCTGATTAAATCATCTTTATGATTGCATCTGTGATGGCTGTGGAGGCTCTGTGTTGTTTTTTCCCCTCACTTCCTTGTTTTTCAGAGCATGTGAGTGGCAGGGGGTGTGTCAACCACTCCAGAGACACCTGCACTCAATCCTCTCATTAGCTCACCTTACTTAAACCAGTCTACCCACCACCACTGTTTGCCAGATGATTCCGTCAGGTTGTCCATGTGATTTGACTCTTGCCAAGTGTTTTTTTCCTGCCCAGTTGGATTATTCCCTGCCTCTATTTTTGATTTTTGGCCGCTGCAAAATAAATGTGTTTTTTTTTTCATCTTTGACACTCTGCGTCGGGGTTCTCCTTCGCTTCCGTAACAGAATCATCTGGCCACAATGAACCCCGCAGAGACTGAACTACTGAACCGGACTCTAGCTGAAACCGAGAGGATCAAGCAGGCGATTGCGTCTCAGGGAGCTCGTGTGGGACAGCAGGGCCAAGCCATTCAGTCTGTGATGGACACCATCCAAGATCTCTCTGAGGGCGTCAACCAGCTGGGGAAACAACTGACGGCGGTTACGACCCAACTCGCCTCTCTGACTTCACCTCGACCAGTTCCGGCCCCAGACTCCGCTGATGCTTCTTTTCCGGCTCCTTCAGCATCTGCTCCTGCACCTTTCCAGGCTGCACAGCCCCGGGAACCTTTTATTCCGACTCCCAACCGGTATTCAGGTGAAATAGGGTCATGTAACCAGTTTCTACATCAGTGTACTTTAGTTTTTGATCAGCAGCCACTCACCTACTCCACGCATCAGTCCAGAGTAGCTTTTATCATGAGCCTTCTTTCTGGAAAAGCATCAGCCTGGGCTGTAGCGCTAGCCAACAGCCGCTCACCAGTTTGTAACACCCTTAACTCATTTACAGCTGAGATGTTGAAGGTTTTTGACCATCCACTACAGGGAAAAGAAGCGGGTAATAGGTTACTGTCTTTACACCAGGGTTCTGGTTCAGTTTCGTCCTATTCTATTGATTTCCGTATACTGGCCGCTGAGTGCCAGTGGGATGACAAGGCCCTCCAGACCATCTTTTTCCGGGGCCTTAGTGAAGAGGTTAAAGACCAACTGGCTGCCAGAGATGAGGTGGGTTCATTAGAGGACTTAATTTCCCTCTCGATAAGGCTCGATAACCGCCTTCGCGAGAGACTCAGGGAGAGAGCAGACAGGGTCATTTTCCCCGTTACTGGTTCCTGTCCCGGGATTCCCAGCCGACCCGGTTTTCCTGCTCCTCCTCTGCCTGAGTTGGTTTCCACCGCTTCACCACCTGAGGAGCCCATGCAGCTTGGTGGTATGCGGCTTCCTCCGGAGGAACGTCAACGTCGTCGTCGCCAAGGTCTCTGTTTTTATTGTGGCCAGGCAGGCCACATGCTGCCCAGTTGCCCTGTTCGGCCAAAAGGTCAGGCTTGCCAGCCTCGGGAGGGGCGCTGGTGAGCCAGACCCCCATCAAGCCCTCCAAGCGCTTCCAACTAAGTGGGACTATTTCTCTCAATGCAACCTGTATTCCTGTCTTTGCCCTGGTGGACTCTGGTGCAGATGACAATTTTATCGACTCGGAGTTTGTGTCTAGGGCCAACATCCCATCAGAATTGCTTCCTGAGCCTAAAGAGGTCCTGGCCTTAGATGGTAGAGTGCTGTCCCGAATAACTCGCCGTACAGTGCCTCTGTCCTTGCTGATTTCTGGGAATCACCATGAGCTTATTTCACTCTACATCATTCCCTCACCTTCTGCTCCCCTCGTTCTGGGACTTCCCTGGCTCATCCTCCACAACCCTCACATGGACTGGTCAAGTCAATCCATTGTAAATTGGAGTTTATTTTGCCACTCTCACTGTTTGCGTGCGGCTGTTCCCACTTCCAGGATGGACATGCCTTCCCCTCCCAAGCCAGTGGACTTGTCGTCTGTCCCTCCAGCGTACCGTGATCTCCAGGAGGTTTTTTCCAAGGACCGTGCCTCTTCCTTGCCCCCACATAGGCCTTATGACTGTTCTATAGATCTAATCTCCGGTGCTCCATTGCCGTCTAGCAAGCTGTACAAACTGTCAATACCGGAGAGAGAGGCTATGGAGACGTACATCACGGAGAGTTTGGCTGCCGGACTCATTCGGCCCTCCTCTTCTCCTGTGGGGGCCGGTTTTTTTTTCGTGGACAAGAAGGACGGCTCTCTACGCCCTTGTATTGACTTTAGGGGTTTGAATGATATTACTGTCAAGAACAAGTATCCCCTGCCTCTCCTTGACTCGGCTTTCAGCCTTTTGAACCAGGCAACTGTCTTCACCAAGTTGGACCTCCGTAATGCTTATCACTTGGTGAGGATTAAAGAGGGGGATGAGTGGAAGACGGCATTTAACACGCCGTTGGGACATTTCGAATACCTCGTTATGCCATTTGGACTGACTAATGCTCCCGCTGTTTTTCAGGCACTCATTAATGATGTGTTACGTGACATGCTGAATAGATTTGTGTTTGTGTATTTGGACGATATTTTGATTTTCTCCCGCACTGACAGTGAGCACGTTCAGCATGTCAGACTTGTGTTGCAGCGGTTATTGGAAAATAGACTGTATGTGAAGTCCGAGAAATGTGTTTTTCACGTGTCCTCTGTTAGTTTTTTGGGTTTTGTGTTGGGGGAGGGACAGCTAGAGCCCGATCCGTCCAAGGTCAAGGCCGTGGCGGAGTGGCCGACGCCTGCTACCAGGAAGCAACTTCAGAGGTTTTTGGGATTTGCTAACTTTTACCGGAGGTTCATTCGGGACTACAGCAGAGTAGCCTCTCCTCTTACCAGACTTACTTCGGTACGGGTCCCGTTTTCCTGGTCACCTGAAGCAAACGAGGCTTTTGTCAAGTTGAAGCACCTGTTCTGTTCTGCTCCTGTGTTGTGCCACCCTGTTCCTACAGCTCAATACGTGGTGGAGGTGGATGCCTCGGAGACTGGAGTTGGAGCTGTCCTGTCCCAGCGGTCTGCCTCTGACCAGAAGCTGCACCCCTGTGCTTTTTTCTCTCGGCGTCTCACTCCTGCCGAGAGGAACTACGATGTGGGGAACCGGGAACTGTTGGCGGTGGTTTTGGCGCTCAAGGAGTGGAGACACTGGTTGGAGGGTGCTTCTCAACCATTTCTGGTATGGTCTGATCACAAGAACTTGTCCTACATCCGTTCTGCTCGCAGGCTCAACTCTCGTCAAGCTCGGTGGGCCTTGTTCCTGGGCCGCTTCAATTTCACACTCACCTACCGTCCTGGATCCAAGAATGGGAAGCCCGACTCCCTGTCTCGTCAGTTTGACCAATCTACTGGTGCTGAGCCTGGGGAGGACACCATTGTGCCTTTTTCATGTGTGGTAGGAGCTGCCAGCTGGGCGGTAGAGAAGGTCGTGCAGGAGGCTCAGGCGAACCTCCCCATCCCACCTGCGTGTCCTGCCGGTCTTCTATTTGTGCCCCCGTCTGCCAGGTCTGCTGTGCTGCAGTGGGGTCACAATTCTACACTGGCATGCCACCCTGGGGTCCACCGCACGCTGTTCCTGCTGCAACAGCGCTTCTGGTGGCCGTCCATGATACCTGACACCCGGGAATTTGTCTCTGCCTGCTCCATTTGTGCCCGCAACAAACCGTCTCATCGTCCCCCTGCCGGACTGCTTCATCCACTTCCGACGCCTCATCGCCTTGGTCGCACATTGCTGTGGATTTCGTCACTGGACTTCCCCCGTCAGAGGGTAACACCGCCATTCTGACAGTGGTTGACCGTTTTTCTAAGTCTGCCCATTTTATTGCCCTTGCTAAGCTGCCTACGGCGTTCGAGACCGCTAATCTCCTGGTTCAGCATGTTTTTAGGCTTCATGGACTTCCGCTGGACATTGTTTCCGACAGAGGTCCCCAGTTCACTTCCCGGGTCTGGGGGGCTTTCTGTAGGGCCATTGGGGCTACACTCAGTTTGTCATCTGGTTATCACCCGCAATCCAATGGACAGACGGAACGGACGAACCAGGACCTGGAGGCTGCCATCCGTTGTGTGGCGGCCGATCACCCTGCTTCCTGGTCTACTCACCTGGCTTGGATTGAATATGCCCACAACACCTTGGTCTCTTCGGCCACGGGCATGTCTCCATTCATGGCATCTAACGGCTACCAGCCTCCCTTTTCCCAACACAGGAGACGGCAGTGGCCGTGCCTTCTATTCAGGTGCACCTGAGAAGAGCTCGACGGGTCTGGCGTGGGGTCAGGGCTGCGTTGGGTCGTACGGCGGAGCGCAACCGAAGGTTGGCAGACCGTCATCGAGTTCCAGCCCCTGACTACAAGCCTGGACAACGGGTCTGGCTCTCCACACGTGACCTTCCTCTGCAGTGTGAGTCTCGGAAGTTGTCTCCCAGGTATATTGGTCCCTTTGAGATTGACCGTGTCCTGAACCCTGCTGCTGTCCGATTGAAGCTGCCTGCTTCTTTGAAAGTGCACCCATCCTTCCATGTCTCCCTCCTGAAGCCCGTCTCGGACAGTGCTCTCGGCCCTCCGGCCGTGCCCCCTCCGCCCCCCCTGCTCGTTGATGATCACCCGGCCTATGCCGTTCGCCGCCTGTTGGATGTTCGGCGGCGGGGGCGCGGGTGGCAGTATTTGGTGGATTGGGAGGGGTATGGTCCGGAGGAGCGCTCCTGGATTTCTCGTTCCCTGATCTTGTCCCCGGCTCTTCTGCACGACTTTTATGTCCGGCACCCGCACAAGCCTGGTCGGCCGCCGGGTGGCGTCCGTTGATGGGGAGGTACTGTGATGGCTGTGGAGGCTCTGTGTTGTTTTTTCCCCTCACTTCCTTGTTTTTCAGAGCATGTGAGTGGCAGGGGGTGTGTCAACCACTCCAGAGACACCTGCACTCAATCCTCTCATTAGCTCACCTTACTTAAACCAGTCTACCCACCACCACTGTTTGCCAGATGATTCCGTCAGGTTGTCCATGTGATTTGACTCTTGCCAAGTGTTTTTTTCCTGCCCAGTTGGATTATTCCCTGCCTCTATTTTTGATTTTTGGCCGCTGCAAAATAAATGTGTTTTTTTTTTCATCTTTGACACTCTGCGTCGGGGTTCTCCTTCGCTTCCGTAACAGCATCATTTTTACAGGAAACACACAACACAGGAAACACACTATATGTTGAATTGAATTCTTTGCTGTTGTATATTAGAGAAGCATCATCACTGTCCACTTTTAAAACTCGTTTAAAGACTCACTTTTATGCCCTTGCTTTTAACACAACATGAGACTCCAGCTGTTTTTACTGATATTTTATCGCTCTTATTATTTTATTTGTTTTTATATTGTCTTTTTATCTTGTTTTTATCTTGTGTGTGTACAGCACTTTGTTTTAGCTTCCTGCTGGTTGAAAGGGCTTTATAAATAAAGTTGAGTTGAGTTGAGTTATTTGCATGTAATTACTTACGACCAGCTCAAGAACTGATGGAAATGCATGTTGGCGACACATAATACGTGAAGTCAATATTTAGATTGCTGGAAAAAATAAAATAAAAAAAATAAAATAAAAGTTCAGCAGCGGCTGAACGGAAAAAAAAATGACGGAGTACTCACTTTCACACAACACAAGAAACACACACCATACACATATACACAATACAGAAAAACACTCAACAAACACACAAAACAGGAAACATGTCAAAAAACCGAAAAAAAACGGAAACGGAAAAAAAATAACCGCGAGTAGTCACTTTAATTTGGACTAATGCTAACTAGCATGAAAGACATATCTAATTATCGCCGTTTTAACCTTTATAATTTGTTAGACGTGTTTTCATTCCTTCACAGCAGAGTGTTTCTACGTTTCTGTTGATGTAATTTTCAGTGTCAGGTAAAGCAGTCTGACAATTCATGCACCTAGGTGCGTGAGAGTTATTTAATTCAATTCAATTCAATTTTATTTATATAGCCCAATATTACAGCCATAGCCGTCTCATTGGACTGATTATCAATATATTGCAAGAAGCAAATATAATTATAAAACATGTAAAAGTAAACAATAGCTGGTTGTAAAACTGACTAAGCTGAACAAACATCTCTGCCCTTACACCCTGAAGTACTGGTCTGCCCTGTGTTGGGTAGGGCACTTCGGTGATGACCCCTGTGGTTGGGCTGGACCTTGGAATAAATGGATCCCCGTAATATCGTTTCTCCACAGCAGTACTGAGCCAGACTTTTTCCTTAGAGCTGCAGTTTTTAATCTTTGTTCAATTTTCCTGTGGGGGGTGTCATGTATTGTGGGGGCTGGGTGGATGGAGGGAGGAGCTGGGGAGGGAAGGGTGGTTGTTATTATAATTGTATTTTTTTGTTATTATTATATTTTTTTTCTTATTTGTATCTTATTATATTTTTATTTTATTTATTCATTTATTTTTATGTAAAGCACCTTAGGTTTTCACAAGAAGGAAAGGCGCTGTACAAATAAATAAAGTTTGAAGTTTACAGGTTAGCAGAAGGATTTTGAACTTGATTCTAGATTCAACTGGGAGCCAGTGAAGTGAAGCTAACACAGGAGTAATGTGTTTTCTTCTGCTGGTTCCCCCCAACAAAAAAAAAAAAAAAAAAGAGCACGAGGATGTGACGATCTGGGGCCCACTGACAATCAGCCAGACCGTAACCGTCCCACTCAATGAGGTACTGCAGACCCCGACCCACCAATCTGGAAGCAAGCAGTTCTCGAACGTTGTAGGCAAGTCCTCCATCCACAAGACGAGGAGCTTCAACTTACTGATGTGAAACACTGGGTGGACGTGTAGAGACTGTGGAAGGTGGAAGCTGTTCAGACTAAAACTTATCAATCCAGTAAAAATTGATGACATGGCACCAAACAGTACTGGTTTCAGAACAGCATCCCTACTTCTTACTCAAATGTCCAAGACACACGGCTGAAGGTCGCCTGAAATGATTACAAAGTCAATCATCAAACTCCTGCCTAAGGTGTTTTGATACCACATGTATTGATGGACACCCATGTGCTCAAACATGCTGTCCGTTAAGGACAAACAAGCACAAATGTATAACAACAAAACGCCACTTGGGTTCATATTGGGGAGGCCATTTCTTCCATCACCCTTCAGGTGCTGTTGTTGTTGCCCACATGGTAATTGAAATCTCCCAGGAGGACAGTAAAATCTCTCATTGGGGCACTTTCCACGACCCACTTGAGAGACACCAAGAAGGCTGGGTACTCTTAACTGTTTTTCAGCCAGTGTACCGAAACCACAGTCCGTGACCTACCCCCGCTCTAATGCAAAAGGGCATGACCCTCTCATCTGCTGGGGTGATCTCCAACACTTGGGGGCTGTGGTGGGGGCTCACAATTAAGCCCACACCAGCCCGCCCCCACAATGAGTAACTTCAGAATGGTAAAACCAAGCCAGTCCAAGACTGCGTTTCAGAGCCCAGGATGTGTGTGCAGTTGATCCCAACCACAGTCCTAGGGGAGGAGTTGGGCCTCCCTGGACTATTTCCCAGAGAGGCTGAGGAGTGTGATTCCCAGGTAGTTGGAACACACCCTCCAGTCCCCCTGCTTGAAAAGGGGAATCACCTTCCCTGTCAGTCTGTCAGTCCAATAGGACTGTCTCCTATGGCCATGTGCTGCTGCTGCAGGGACAAATCAGGAAGACAGTCCTCTTTGAGTACCTTGGAGACTCTATCTATCTATCTATCTATCTATCTATCTATCTATCTATCTATCTATCTATCTATCTATCTATCTATCTATCTATCTATCTCGATGGATGGATGGATGGATGGATGGCTATTCTCACATAATCCCTCTGCATTTATCCGGACTTGGGACCGGCACAAGGGGGCACTGGATTGTGACCCCTTATGGTTGCATTACACAAACACACAGACAAACAGACACACACACACACACACAGACAAACACACACATACATATGAAAGATGGACATATTTACAAATACATTTTTTACACATACACATGTATATACAAACTCACACAAATATAGAAGAACATGTTCTTATCTACAGAGAGAGAGAGAGACACATACATACATTTATAACACTGTGAGTTTGTTAAACATAAACAGGTATACACAAAAACACACACAAACACATTGTCCATTTTTCTCTCTTTTTTTTATCATAATGTTTTGTACATCTAAGCCTACCACTTTATTTTATGTATGTTTTTTTTTCTGATAAAAACATAAAAACACAAACACCCACATATATAAATGAGAAAACATAGATGGAAAAATGTAAACATTTAAAACATTATAATTTTATTACATACATAGCATTTGTCTCTCATCTGGAATTTGCCAGACTGGAATGAACTTGAAGCGTTTTACAGTTAAAAAGAAGACAAAAGTAAAAACCCAACCCACTCTTTACCCCCCCCCCCCCCCCCCCCCCCCCCCCCCCCCCCCCCCCCCAAAAAAAAAAAATAAATAAATAAAAATAAAATTAACACACACAACTCTTGCGGCAAACACAATGAGTACCTCACATATAAAAAAATTCTAAAAGAAACATTTTTTGTACACATCTAAGCCTACTTTTTTTCTGTTTCTTGTTTTGTTTACATTGTAATTGAAAAAAGCACATAAAAAATACAATTTAAAAAAAGAATAAACACAAATAAATACCCACATTTGTATATAGGAAAACATAGATACACATAAATAAATATGTACATTAAAAAAATTTGTCCTACATACATAGGTATTTACACACATACAAATTTACAAAACAAAGCCTCCACCCCCCCCCACCCCCACCCCCCCACCCCCCCCCCCCCACACACACACACACACACACACTACTACACTGAATCAGAATCCGTTTCTTTCTTCCCAAAAGGTGTGGTCAGGGTCCGGTTAGTCTTTTTTACTAGACTTCCTGAATAGGTTCAGAAACCTCTGACCAGCGGTTTTCTTTTGCGTCTTCTTTTTCAGCTTATCAACCTCCTGCTGACTTGATCAAGTTGCTCCATGAAAGCCTCTTCAGTATTACTGATGATGGTCTCTTTCTTCTTTGCATCTTCCTTCTGGTGAGCAACTTCTTGTGAGAGGGTGGTCTTTTCTTTTTCCCTCTGCTGCATTTGGTCGTCTAGTTCTTTCTGGACTTTGGCCAAAGCAGCTCTTAATTTGGTGGACTCTTCTACCTCTTGGTCATACCTGAGTTTGGCCTGATTTGTTTTGATCCTCTCTTGTTTGACATTCTCTTCCATTTGGTAGAATTTAGATCTCAGGTCTATATTCTTCTTCTGATAGGCCTGTTTTACCTCCTCAAGCTGTTGCTCGTGTTTGACCAGGTTTTCTTTGAAGATGACTTCAGAACTTTTTATGATCGTGTCTTTTTCTCTGATCGTTTCTTTTAATTTTTCCACCCCTTTGTCGATAACAGACAGCAATTCAAGAAGGTCTTTTCACTTTTGTGAGTTTCGGCAACACCTTCCTCATGAGCTCTTCTTAAGTGAGCTATTTCCTGCATCAGGGAGGTGTTTCTTCTCTGCCACTCTTGTCTTTCTAGAGCCAGCTGATTTTGTGCATCTGTCCATGCCAACTGATGGTAATTTAGACAACGCTCCTTCTCCATTTCCATTTCCTCCCTCCTCTTTTGAAATTCGCGTTCTAAATTGACCATTGCAGCGTGTGCATGGACATTTTCTTGCTGCTGCTGGGCTAAGCGTCTCTCGGCATCATCTGCTTTGGTCTTCTCGTCTTTGAGGGATGTTTCCAGCTGAATTATTTTGCTGGTGAGGTCTTCTTTTTCCTGGAGAGCCTCTTTCAGCTGAGACATTTCAGATGATTTTTCTTCTTTAAGTTGTTTTAAAGAGGTCTTGGCTTTTGCTAAACGTTCTTTTCCCTGCTTCATCTGCTCTGAGAAGTAATCCACCTTCATCTCAGCATCCGCCAGCATCTGATCTTTCTGCTGGAGAAGCTCGTTCAGGCGCTGTAGTTCACCTTTCAGATCAGTGATCTCACCTTTCAGATCAGTGATCTCACCTTTCAGATCAGTTTTCTCACCTTTCAGATCAGTGTTCTCACCTTTCAGATCAGTGATCTCACCTTTCAGATCAGTGTTCTCACCTTTCAGAGCAGTGTTCTCAACATTCAGAGCAGTGATCTCACCTTTCAGATCAGTGTTCTCACCTTTCAGATCAGTGATCTCACCTTTCAGATCAGTGATCTCACCTTTCAGATCAGTTTTCTCACCTTTCAGATCAGTGTTCTCACCTTTCAGATCAGTGTTCTCACCTTTCAGATCAGTGTTCTCACCTCTCAGATCAGTGATCTCACCTTTCAGATCAGTGATCTCACCTTTCAGATCAGTGATCTCACTTTTCAGATCAGTGTTCTCACCTTTCAGATCAGTGTTCTTACCTTTCAGATCAGTGTTCTCACCTCTCAGATCAGTGTTCTCACCTTTAAGATCAGTGTTCTTACCTTTCAGATCAGTGTTCTCACCTTTCAGATCAGTGTTCTTAACTTTCAGATCAGTGTTCTTACCTTTCAGAGCAGTGATCTCACCTTTCAGATCAGTGTTCTTACCTTTCAGAGCAGTGATCTCTCCTTTCAGATCAGTGATCTTACCTTTCAGATCAGTGTTCTTACCTTTCAGAGCAGTGATCTCACCTTTCAGATCAGTGTTCTCACCTTTCAGAGCAGTGATCTCTCCTTTCAGATCAGTGTTCTTACCTTTCAGAGCAGTGTTCTCTTCTTTAAGTGCTTCTGCATTGACCACTGAGGTTGACTCAGAGGTTGAAGTTTGCTTATCAAAAGCAGTTGCACTTTCTTTTCCCTTTTCCAAAGCTTGGATTTCCACAGGCGGAGTGGATGCAGGGACAGGAACCGGCTGCACAGAAAAGTTTGTAGCTGGGCGAAAGGATGTGACTTGAGCTAAACTTAGGGGTTTTGGAACAGAAGTTTGCTTTTCCTGGCACATCTTGCGTTTGGGTCTTTCCTGATTCTCTTGTCTTTTTTGCTGCGGAATTTCTGGAGTCTTAAGAAATTCCTCGTTGTCATCATCTGAAAATTCATCTGAAAGTGAGGAGTAACTGTACTCCTCGGGCATGTCATTCCAGTCCACAAATCTGTCTTGTCTCTTTGGGCAAGAAGATTGAAAGACAAACTCAGAAGTGGTCTTTTCCTCCACAGCAGATTCCATGGTTATGAGTCTGACGTTCTTTAAGGCTTTTCGAACAGGGCGACGTGTCGATGGTTCCATGGTACGATTCATTCAGGGTCTTTGTAACTGAAGGCAAACCTTGAACTGAAGACTTGGTACTCGTTGACTCGTTGACTCTGCGACGAAAGTTGAGAACTTGTAGTGTTGAGTCTTATATGATAACTTTTACAAGAGATGTCAATTGACATCATCAAAGAATTTTACTTTGATGCATGAAATACCTCTCTGACACCAAATGATGTCATCTTTCTGATGACCTCATCTTTCTGATTAAATCATCTTTATGATTGCATCATTTTTACAGGAAACACACAACACAGGAAACACACTATATGTTGTACACACAACATACAAACAAAACAAAAAAAACAGACACACCATACAACATATACACAACACAAGAAACACACACAATACAACATATACACAACACAGGAAAAACACACAATACAACATATACACAACACAGGAAACACACACAATACAACATACACAAGAAACACACACAATACAACATAAACGCAACACAAGAAACACACATAATACAACAAATAAACAACACAGGAAACACATCAAATAACATACACACAGCACAGGAAACACACTATATAACATACACACAAAACAAGAAATACACACAATCCAACTAACAAACAACACAAGAAACACACACAATACAACATACACACAACACAGGAAAAACACACAATACAACATATACACAACACAGGAAACACACACAATACAACATACACAAGAAACACACACAATACAACATATACGCAACACAAGAAACACACATAATACAACATACACAAGAAACACACACAATACAACATATACGCAACACAAGAAACACACATAATACAACAAATAAACAACACAGGAAACACATCAAATAACATACACACAGCACAGGAAACACACTATATAACATACACACAAAACAAGAAATACACACAATCCAACTAACACACAACACAAGAAACACACATCATACACATATACATAATACACAAAAAGACTCAATATACACCCAAAACAGTTAACATGTCAAAAAACATACACAAACACTGTGTTGTGAACAAGGAGGTGGGTGGAACCCAAGAGCAGACACGTTTTAAAAGATGAGAAGGTGATGTTTATTGATTAGGCGAATAGTGGAGCAGGATGACAGAGCAGGCAGGAAAGCTTAGCTGATGGAGCGGGCTGGCTGGCTGGCAGACAGGTGAGCTGACAGAGCGGATGGCTGGCTTGCAGACAGGTGAGCTGACAGAGCGGATGGCTGGCTTGCAGACAGGTGAGCCGACAGAGCGGATGGCTGGCTTGCAGACAGGTGAGCTGACAGAGCGGAGGGCTGGCTTGCTGACAGAGCGGGCTGGCTGGCAGACAGCCACACAAGCAGCATAAGGATCTGACAATGGCTGGAGGTTTGATGCTCCTTAAAATGCCATGGTGATGAAGATCAGGTGGAGATGATTAGGAACAGGTCCCGTCGCTTGACGAGGGGAAGGAATGCCTCCAGGGCACAGCACACTGCGGGTTCAGCACCGGCTGAACGGAAAACAAATAACCGCAAGTAGTCACTTTAATTTTGGCTAATGCTAACTAGCATGAAAGACATATCTAATTATCGCTGCTAAACTCCACTTATGTCGTTCTTGATTCTTTCTTTTTTTTGCAGCCTTCTCTATTCCACCAGAATGTCACTTCTCAACTTCCAAATTCCAAAGTTGGATGTCACTTTGCAGGAAGTGAGTCGTGTTCTGCAGCCTACTTTCAGTTCTGACCTTCATGGGGAATTCAAGAGCACCTTGGAGCAACAGCGCGGAGTCCTGGAGGAAGCCCAGAAGAAACTAGCCACGGTTGTCGTGGGCCAAGAGAACTGGGTGACTCTACAGTTCAAAAGAAGCTTGTTGTCCTGCGCTGACCCCCTTCCCACTTCAACAGCCCTTCCAGTTGTTCTACTTCCATCTAAATTAAAGGGATGCACACAGCTGTCCAGGTCAGCAGCTCTGCTCTGGGCAGCAGCAGAACTGTACAGTGAGCCTCTCTTACTGGAGGGCGATGCCCTGGTGGAACACACTCAGCAGTCTGAGGTGTTCGCTGCCAGCCGCATTCCAGGAAGAAACCAGGATGAAATCAAGGTGAGACAACTGGTTTTTGCAGCTTCACCAGAAATGTTTGAACAGCGACCTTTCATTTCAGCCATCTCCATGTCCCATTTCACTAAAGAGTTTTCTTAGAGCCTGTATTTTCTCAATGGCAGGTCTACCCTGACAGCCTTCACGCAGTCATCACCTGTTCTGGGGGAGTGTTCCCTGATGACATCCTATGGTGTCCCAGCGCGGTGGACCAGTCTCTGCAAAATAATTCACAGAGATCTACGCCCAGCTGGCTCAGGTGATGGACCAGCCCAGAGCTGGGAAGGAGAATGATCCAACTGTGGTGTGCAGCCTTTCAGCTCTGGAGCGCAAATCCTGGCTGCTGTCAGAGATGACATCCTAGAACAAGGAGGAGAAGCACTGGCTTCTTTGGAGCTGATGGAGAGCGCTGTCCTCACACTCTGCCTGGAAGACTGCGACACGCCTTCTGAACTAGCTGATGTTCTCAATGCAGTACGTCTGGGAGGAGGAGGAGGAAGGCCGTTCCTGAGATACTATGACAAAGGTTATATCAGAAATTAAATCTCAGGCAGTAGCTGTAAAGACAGCATAGAAAAACAGCAAGAGAAACTGAAAGAAACCTTGGAACATATAACACTAGTGCACTTAGAATTCCAACCTGACATTAGACGTTCATACAGGTCTATCTTGTAAAAACTAGACAGTTAAATATTTAAAACTGTAAAATGTTTTGTAGCGAGTGTTTTTCCAGAGAAAATACAATATACACAGTATATTGTCTAAAGAATCTTCAAAAAGTATGGCTCAGAACAATTATGTTGTTTACATGGAAATAGCGGAGTATTTGGAGTTAACATGATGTCTTTTCGATCAATCAAAGAGTCACTATAAAAGATGTTAAGCGCATTGTTCGTTCGTCTTTCTAGCAAAACGCCACAAAATAAATGCAAAAAGGATTTGAAT
>BNCR01000335.1:0-44091 GCA_014656515.1 Oryzias celebensis
TACAAAACGTAGAGTTTTAAAGGCCAGACTAAAATGATGTTTCAGTCTGTTACCGAGGTGAAGCAGGTCATCAGCGGTAAGCTCGCAGCTGCTGAGGCGGAGCTCCACGATGACTGATGGCTGCAGAACATCCAGCAGCAGCGCCAGGCGGCCGCCGACCACTTTACACCAGGAAACGTCCACACTGCGCAGGTGAGGAACCGCAAGAGCTGACACACACACACGAGTAAAGTTACCTCCATTCATCTGCTAATCCTCATTCCTGAAGGGTTTTTCCTTCAGCAGATTCATTACACTCACGTTTTCTTGCTTGTTTTTTAAGTTATTTGTCTCGTCAGGATAATTAATGCAGCACATTTTTTTAAATACACTTTCAAACAGGTTGAATTTCTACTACAAGCTTCCTGTGTTTTCCTAATGTGTGTGTCTGTTTGTGTCTGTCTGTCTGTGTGTGTCTGTTTGTGTCTGTCTGTTTGTGTGTCCGTCTGTCTGTGTCTGTCTGTCTGTCTGTCTGTGTGTGTGTGTGTGTGTCTGTCTGTGTGTCTGTCTGTCTGTCTGTCTGTCTGTCTGTGTGTCTGTCTGTCTGTTTGTGTGTCTGTGTGTGTCTGTCGGTGTGTGTGTCTGTCTGTCTGTGTGTGTCTGTCTGTGTCTGTGTGTGTCTGTCTATGTGTCTGTCTGTCTGTCTGTGTGGTGTGTGTGTGTGTGTGTGTGTATGTCTGTCTGTCTGTCTGTCTGTCTGTTTGTGTGTCTGTCTGTATGTGTGTGTGTGTGTGTGTGTGTGTGTGTGCCTGTCTGTGTGTGTGTGTATGTCTGTCTGTCTGCACCCCCAATAGGAGCTGGCTAGATCTGACTCCATATACATATTGATGATGTCATCATTACAAATGATGATCATTGATGTCATCATTACAAATGATGATCATTGATGTTGATGTCGTTTTACAGAGCAAATCTTGCCTTCAAAGTTATCATATATAGACCAAATTGCTGCATCTGATTCTTCGTTCTGAAGCCTGATTCTCATCTGCAGAGTACCTACCAAGCATAAGGCCTTTATGACCTCTCGGATATCGTGTACTATGGCGCAAGACAAAGACTCAAAGGAGAAAGACTCAAAGGACAGCAAACTCGCCACGGTCTGGATCATTGGATCTAGGATTACATCACCGGAGCACAAAAAACAGCAAATGAATGCTATGGAGAGAACCTAGATCTCAATGCAACAGTGAGTTGGATTGGAAAAGCAAACATGCGCTGGGGGATGTCCTGAATCAGTTCTACAGAGAGTTGTCCCAACACAGGAGTTTCCCAGACATTTGGTTCTCCATGTTGGCAGCAATGACCTGGGAAACACAAACGTGTCAGATCTTGCGGACACCATGTTGAACGACTTGACACACCTCCATCAAGCTTTTCCCCGCATGAAAATCGTTTATTCGTTCATAACTCCAAGATTGGCATGGGGCAAATTTGATTACTGTCAAATGAATGTGGACAGGATTACGGTCAACAAAATGATTCAATACAACACCGGATTATTCAATGGTGTTGTGATTGAGTATCCAAAACTGCTGGCATTTCAAAGGCATCTATTCCAACCAAATGGAATAGGATTCACCATAGAGGGATTTGAGATGTTTGTCAATGAGATCCATGACACCATTGAGCAGATTCTCAACCTGGCCTTGTCAGCAGATCAATCCCGACCCCAGTCAAGTGATGTCACCCCATGCGTCACACACGGCCCCCAAAAGATGCAGATGACGATGCCTGAGAAGGAAACACTTCAAAAGAGCCAATCATTGAAACGTCTGCAACTGTGAGCCAGCCGGCCCAGAAGAGAAACTCGAGTCAGAAACAGACTCCGAGAGCTACTTGCCGGTACCAAAAAGGAGAAGGGCTTGTGAAGATGACATTGCTAAAAATGAACATTCCTCAGAGGCATCACAGGCACTGCCTGGGGACGAACACTGGCCTTCCAACAACAAATCTCTCCTGAAGAGAAAAAGAGGTTCAGAAGACCTCCTGTCCCCAGCCAAAAAGAGGAAGCTACTTGATGACAATGTCAGCCAAAACCTTCCTCTAGCCTCTGAGGTAAACTGGAGTTAGTAAGTCGTCTTCCCAGTCCAACTGTGATCCAACCTGTAAACATAGAAAAGAAAACATCTGGTTCCCCTGAAGTGTGCAATGCAACAGCAAGCTACCCTACAACCAAAATATCTAAATATCTAAAGAACATAATAGGAGCACCCAGTGTCTGGATTGCTGGGTCATATTGCATTTCAAAAGCACAGCTTGCATGGATGGATCTAAGCATCACCTTTAATTTTCAGGATTTTAGTAACAAGGATTTCCTCAATTGGGTGAACCACACAATCACAGGAGACTAGATGATGACTATTTGACATCATGACACGTTTTTTGGACTAAAAAAATTATTTATTATTATTATTATTTATTATTCTTTTGTTACTTGGGTTTTCTCCGAGCACTTCGGTTTCTCCCACAATTCCAAAAAATGTGTCATTGGTCGGTTAGGGATTTTAAAATTGATGTTTAGAAGTCTGTTGGGTTTCTTTTGGAAAAAAAAAAAAAAAAAAAAACTTTAGTTATCAAGTTAAAAAAAAAATGATAAGCTTAGTTCTTTATTGTTGTGTATGTAGTGTAAAATGTTAAATTGTGGCTAAAAAAGTCCTTTCCTGTATATTTGATTTGAAATGTTTTTGTTGAGACTTTTGATCTCATCGAATAAAAAAATATGTAAATAAAAAAAAAAAATTAGTAATCAAGTTAAAAGAAAAAAAAAAAAAACTTTAGTTATCAAGTTAAAAAAAATGATAAGCTTAGTATATTGTTGTGTATGTAGTGTAAAATGTTAAATTGTGGCTAAAAAAGTCCTTTCCTGTACATTTGATGTTAAATGTTTTTGTTGAGACTTTTGATCTCGTCGAATAAAAAATATGTAAGAAAAAAAAAAAAAAAAAAATTTATCAAGTTAAAAAAAAATGATAAGCTTAGTTCTTTATTGTTGTGTATGTAGTGTAAAATGTTAAATTGTGGCTAAAAAAGTCATTTCTTGTATATTTGATTTTAAATGTTTTTGTTGAGACTTTTGATCTCATCGAATAAAAAAATATGTAAACTTAAAAAAAAAAAAAAAAAAAAAAAAAAAAAAAAAACCTCTCCGTGAATCGCCACCTTGTCGTGGTGGAGAGGCTTGAGTGCTCATGTGATCCTAGGAGCTGAGCTGTCTGGGGCCAATACCCATCAGGGTCTCCCATGGCAGACGGCTCCTAGGTGATGAGTCAGACTAAGAGCGGTTCACAACTCCAAAACAAAAACACAAAAACAATCATTAAGTTTGATTGATGTCTTACTACACATCATCATCATCATCACACTAGAGATGATCTTGACCATGCCTGGGCAAGCTCGGTCTGTCGGTTGGTCAGTCTTTGTCTGTCTTTCTCTGTGTGTGTGTGTGTGTGTGTGTGTGTGTGTGTGTGTTTATGTATGATGCATGGCGTTTACAATAAAATACCTAAATAGCATTGACTCAGCCAAGTTGATGTCATTCATAGAATTTGGGTTTCTTCCAGCCTCAGTGAAATTAAACCAATTCAGTCGCCATTTTTTTCGGAATACGGACGCCGCCATTTGAAACTAGACAAGGTTAATAAGCAGTAGTGATGGGTCACGCTCAGTAGTGAGTCTAAAAAGTTGACTCTCAAATGTCGGGAGCCGATTATTTTGCTGCGTGCTCTCTGCCGGATCGCTGAGTTGCAGTGTTAAGTCAATAGTCCATATGCAATCTGAGCATCTGATTTGATTTGATGCTCTGATTTGAGCAGCAGAACAATTTGAGAGTTCAACAATCTGAACATTGGCAAGGTCGCTGCATTGCATCAACCAATCAGGGACTAAGATTTGGGAACGACGGGTTCACTGACTCAGTCAGCGGGTAGAATACATAGAGGATCAAGTCATACCAGGGTTGGGCAATAGTAGTTTTTCTCAAAAGTAAAGTGAGTCTATCGTGATAGACTTTTATTTTGAACGGTCCGAAATTAATGCTCGCCAGTCATGAACATTTTCTCCTCTTTGGCGAGAAAAAGTTAGAGTGTTGATAACCACATGGAGTAAATGTTTGTGTAAGCTTAGTCATTTTTATTAGCTCTTCTTTTAGTGAAATTCTTTTCTTCTCTTTTAAAAATGTTTGTACACCGTCTGCATGCAAGGTAAACAAAACACACGCGACGCTCCGATCTTCCCTCACTCGTAAACAAGACCCCAAGATACTTAAACTCCTCCACCTGGGAAGGAGCACTCCACCCACCCAAAGAGGGCAAACCCCCTTTCTCCGGTCGAGAACCATGGCCTCAGACTTAGCGGTGCTGACCCTCATCCCAGCCGCTTCACACTTGGCTGCAAACCGTTCCAAATGCATGCTGGAGGTCCTGGCTTGATGAAGCCAACAGGACAACATCATCTGCAAAGAGCAGAGAGGAAATCCTGTGGTTCCCAAACCAGACCCCCTCCGGACCCTGGCTGCACCTAGACATTTTGTCCATAAAGACTATGAACAGAACTGGTGACAAAGGGCAGCCCTGCCGGAGTCCAACATGCACCGGGAACAGGTCTGACTTACTGCCGGCTATGCGGACCAAGATCCTGCTCTGGTCATACAGAGACCGGACAGCCCTGAGTAAGGCTCCCCGGACCCCGTACTCCCAAAGTACCCTCCACAGAACACCACGGGGCACACGGTCAAACACCTTCTCCAAATCCACAAAACACATATGGACAGGATGAGCAAACTTCCACGAACCCTCCAGTACCCTAGACAGGGTGCAGAGCTGATCCACAGTTCCAGGACCGGGACGGAAACCACATTGTTGTTCTTGAATCTGAGGTTCGACTATTAACCGAAAACAAACTCTCACAAACTTCTTTATGAGAAAGCACATCACAGATCCAGTTACGTCGCCCGGATTGGCGATACCGGGGCCTCACCCTGGAGCCAGGCCTGGGGTTGGGGCACACAGGCGAGCGCCTGGTGGCCGGGGCTCCTCCCACGGGCCCCTGTCGGGTAAAACCCAAACGGTTGACGTGGGATCACTCCCCAGTGGGCCCACCACCTGCAGGAGAGCTCAGAAAGGGCCGGTGCAATGTGGTTTGGGTGGCAGTCGAGGGCGAGTGCCTTGGCGGCCTAAACCCCGGTCATGGAATTTGGCATTTTACACATTCAAAATTATTTAATTCTGATTCTTCAAAAAGCCAAATACACACCAAAACCATCATGTTACGACATGTACGATTCTACCATCAAAAACGTGAATAATCTTTTCTGCAAAACAAATCCAATCTTTTGTGGGTGAAAGAAGCTGAAACATCAGTGTTTCCCTCCAGCGGCGCTCCATTAACACACACACACAATCACGCATCAGCAGGTAACAGACAGCCGGAGCCGGTACCAGTGCTGACCTATTTGCATTTAAAATGCTTACAGGAGGCCCACTACTGTGTTCACAGTGCAGTGCAGCACAGCTAATCTACACACCTTAGGTGTGTAGATTAGCTGTAGACAAGAGTCTGTGGGGGTTGAGAAGATGGGAGATGGAGAAGCTGCAAACATTTCACAAGAAAAAGCTGGGGATACTCAAAACTAAACATAATTACTTTTTTTACTTCTTCTGTGCTTAAACATTACAATTATGGGACATATTTCTTTGTAATAGAAGGTTAAAAAACAGCTGACAAAAAGGTAAAAATGCCCCACACATGATAAAGCTGATTAAAATCAAGTTTAAATCAAGTTAAACATTGAAACCGCAGAAATCCGGTTGACCCAACTGACCTGAGTCTCTGTCTTTTCTTAGTGTTTTTCATCAATTTATGCAAAGAAATGTTTCCACAAAAAGCGTAACATCTGATAAAATAAAGTAGCTCCAATAATCCAGATTACTATTTTAAGAAGTTATTGTTAAGCTTTTTATGTTTATTAAATTATTAAAAGGTTAAGACAAAGCATTTGCATGAAAGACTTTCATAAAAGCTGAATTTAAACATGACAAGTTTGTTTTTATTGTAACTGATCTGAAATTATTTTTAATGGTGGCTGAAAATTCCCCAAAGACACAAACAAAACAACCTTTGAATTATTTTATGACAGCAGTTTGTTTATCTATTTTATTTTACCCACGAGGTGATAAACAGGCTTAACAAGAAACAAAAGTTTAAACTAATAATAAACCATTGATTTTAAAAAATTTTAAAGGAAAGGTTTACACAATGAACTGGCAAACTGTCCAGGGTGTACTTCGCCTATTCCCAACAGAGACAAAGATAGGCTCCAGCAACTTAATCCTGAAAGGGATAAAGTGAGTTCAAAGAAAAAAGATGGATTCACATAATATAGAGCCTTGGTTGTCATACACCAAGATAAGAAGATCTGGACTTGAACATAGTCAGTGTTCAAACTCGTCTAACACCACCAGATGAGGCTCCACATTTTAGCTGCAGGAACATGAAGCTTGTCTGTTTGGAATCTGGAACTCTGGGCTCTAGCAGAAAGTTTGTCTTTGAGCTTCTCCCTGAGCTGGTTCCTGTTGGACCAACACTTCAGATGCAGTCATAGAGAGACTTGGACACAAGCAGAGCTCTTTAAAGTCTATTCTTTGATAAACAGGAACCAAAGGCTAAGAACTCTGACTTCCAGGTATAAGTCAGTTATGTGGTACAGCTCTCTGATCATTTAGGCAATGTTTTTAAAATAAGAAAAGACTGATGCATTCAGTGCATTCACATTCAATGTCACTGAGAAGGTTCAAGTCCAAGTTTGAATCAGGGCCCTAAATGTGTAGACATTATTGTAGCTGGAACTTTTCTTACTTCTTCCTATTTGATTTCTTAATAATTCAAAAACATGACAAGGAAAGCATCTATAAAAGACAGTAACAATGAACTTGAATGACTACATTTGGCTAAAATATATTATTACTATATTTATTCAATCTAAAATGAAAAACTGAAGTATCACCTGCTGCATTTACAATGAAATAAGAAATAACAGGAAAACAACATGCAGCTTAACCAGTTTGTGCTTGTGTGTGTGTGGGAGGGGGGTCTGCTTTGAACAACTTGGGGTCACTGAGGACAGAAAATAGACAAAAACACACAGATACCTCTGTTTCTAAGGCCAAAGTACACATCTACAAGCCCAACAATCTTAACTACAAATTTAAGTCTTCATGTGAGGAGGAAAGGAATCTAAAAGAATTTAAAGACGCACAAACATCCAACTTTTTGAACTGTGTTCTTTGTATAAGAAAATCAAAACTGAAACCGATCTAAAAACTGAAACCGAAAAACATTTTATTTCAATAATAATATTGTATAATATCATTATTATTCTATAATACACTACAATATTTTACATTGTATAATAATAATAATAATAATAATAATAATAATAATAATAATAATAATAATAATAATAATAATAATAATAATGATAATTCTAAATAAAAAAATATTTATTTTAGAACAATTTAGTTTTTCCTCAAAAGACCTACTCTAATGAAAATGTGTTTTTAACATCTTCTTGTAGCCTTTTTCTGATGACGGAGGACATATACAAAGAAATAGAAGCTCAAAATTGCATTTGTGTATCACTCAGTTTGTATTTACTTAAATTATCCTGAATTGTGAGCAGATGAAAAAAATGCAGTTGGAAAAAGCTTTTGGGTGTAAAGTAGAAGCTGCAATAAACAAGCCACAAGCTCCCTGTTCCACTCCGTTCTGATCCATGTATGTCTTTGTTCATCCCGTCTGAGCTGGAATCTGACTCAAAACTGCACAGCTGGATATGTCTGATATTGCTTGCCATCTCTGTTCCACTGCCAAGGTTAGGTTGTGGGTGTGAAGGGCTGTGTGCTAGCAGGAGAGAGTGTAAACAGAGAGCTCTCGGTTACGGGTGACGCTCAGAAGCAAATTTCTGATAAATTACTGTAAAAAACTAGTCTAGTCTGATCATGATTGAAAGACCACTGGGAAACCTTTGAAAAAAGATTAAAAAAATGACAGAGAGGGACTTTAAAGGTGTTCACCTAAGAATTTTTAGTAAGTTTGTTTTATTTTTGAAAATTGAAATAAAAAGCTTTGTGAGCAAACTGACTTCATAAGATGTTAAAAGAAAGAAAGCCTGGTCGTGTTTGTGTCTGATCCGTTTTTACTTGAACTCCAGTGAACTCAGGCACCAGCTTGTCTGCAGATTGTTGCAGAGCAGTCGTCACTGGGGCCAAATGTTGCCGTCCCCAGCGTGTTAATGCGTGTCAGGGGTCCAGGCTAGAGTCCATGGTGTGGGGGGTTACAGGGCACTCATGGGGGGCTGTCGTGTATGCTCAGAACAAAAGGCCTTGATTACTGAAATCCTGCAAAAGGCAGGGAAGGAGGTGTCAAAAAGCGACACAATGCAGAGCTGTGGCTCAGGGGCCCTTCCTCTGGTCTCATGTCCACACCCTGTCTGAAGGAATCGCCCCAATCAACAAACCCCAGAGAGATCCGCTCGACAGGAATCAAGTCATTTCTGCTCAGTCATTTATAGATCTATTCTGAGAAAGTCATTGATAACCTTGACAGTGAACTGCTGTCTACAAGAAAATGGTGAAAGCTCAGCTGATCTTACAACCCCGACCCCCCCCCGTGTGGCTCCGTGGCCCTTGACACGTTAACTTTTGGTAACATTTCACATTGAAATTGACCCTGGCTGAAGGAAGGGGAGGGGTTCGAGATGGAGGTGTTTCTCAAAGTGGTACGCGCGCGGGGGGGTGGGGGGAGAAGAATCACTGATTTCCTGATGGAGGGGTCGCCTATAGTCCCCAAACCTGCCGCGCGCCGCGGAGGACGACACAACCCGGACAGGATCCGCGAGACACGGCGCCGGTGAAACCCTCCGCCGACGCTCATGTTTACCTGTGGACGCTCAGGTAAGAAGCGCGTGCTCCCGATCAGCCCTTCCGCGATTCATTTAATCAAAAACATTTGTTTATTTTGTTTATTTATGTATTTATTTATTTGCTTCTTAGATGCTAGATCTCATTAATTCAATTGTTGTCTGGGAAAAGTAGAGCATATTCCTCCGCGGAGTCACATTACTGGTTAACTGGATACAAAACGACATTAACGATTTAGAAAAAAAGGATTTAAAAATGTAGTCGTGTAGGTTCAAAGTAGTTAAAGTGAACGGACAGTTCGAAATTGAAGCCTCGTGGTCTCAGTTCCCCTGGTTTTGAGGCCTGTAAAGGTCGTATACAGTGGAAAAAAAGTGTCACTTTTGCACTATGTTTTGCTGCTAAGATATATATAATCCTAAAATCAGTTTATTCTTCTTTATTTCATTTTCGCCCCTTTTCCCGGCAGTGCCCAAAGGACTGAGCAGACCTGCAGGGATGGTCCAGAGGAACGACGTGGTGTTGTCTGTCCTGCTGCAGCTCCAGGAGGCCACAGAGAGCTCCGGCCTGGATGCCGTGACCAGCCTGGCGTTGGAGGTCCAGCAAGTTCTTGCTTCCTTCCAGCTTCCAGCAGCCCCCTGTCAGGAGCTGCCAGAGTGGCTCAGTGTGGATGAAAAGGCCCGAGGATTGTATCCTGCTGATGCACCCAAGGGTCTTCTGCCGTTGAATTGCAATGGGGAAGGCAACTTGCTGTTTGATGCCGTGAGCATGTTGCTTGTGGGTTCCACTGCACTTAGTTTGGAGCTACAGGTAAGAAAAAAGCAATCCACAGATGTCAGTCAAACTAAACAATTCTTCTGATGCATATTCTTTTCTTGTAATTGCAACATTATATGATTAACATTTTCCTACACATACATACATATTAAATATGTATTTAGGTCAGAATTGACTCAGTAGTTTTAAATCAGTCCACATTTTTGGCTTTTTACTGAAATATTTCAAAGAATTTTCTGTTGAAATCTATTGATAAAATGCAGTTGCAGTTTTTTTTTTACTAAGAAAATAACCAATTTGCAGTTTTTCACTTTAAAGAAAATGGAATGCAAAATTCTGTAGTATTTTTTTCTTTTAGTTGATAGCACAACATTAACTGATTTATTATCAGGAAACATGGTTCCTTTTGGATTTTAAGAAAACAATTTATGTTAAAAATGTATGTAGAAAAAAGAAGTAGTCATAACATTGAGCCTTGTGGTTCTCCTAAAAACAAATCTTACTTTTTTTTTTTCAAGGTGTCTTCAGTTCTTGAGAATGTTGATTTGCTTTCAGGTGCGGACCGTGGTGGAAATGGCACTCTGGAAGAGCTACTACTTGTCTGGGATGATAGATTCAAAAATGATGCTCCAGGCTGTTCGTTTCAGTTTGAGTGCAGAAGAGTCTGAAGACATGGTCAACTTGCCATCAGCTGTGCTGGAGGCCATCTTTGATGCGGACGTCAAGGCCTCTTGCTTCCCTGGCTCTTATGCTAACATGTGGCATGTGTATGCTCTGTCGTCGGTTCTTCAGTTCAATATCTACTCCATCTACCCTATGTTCAACCTCAAGATCAGACCCTATTTCAACAGACTTATACGACCGAGGCCCAGGCCTGAACACTCAGAACCTCAAACTATTCACATCATGTGGTCTGGCGAGCTGCAGGCTGAGTCATTGTTCAGGCCAAATTACTTTGTGGCTTTAGTTCAGCTGAGTGCCCACATGTCTGTCAGCTTTGACCTAGAATGCAGGGCGTCTCCGACTATCAGCAAGGAGCAGGCGAACTGTGACCAGCTGTCCTACCCAAACCTCAAGGACAAGTATAACATCACCAAGAGGACCTTTTATCGCTGGAAGAGGCAGACGCAGGAACACTGTAAGAAGTCAGCCGCCCGGTACGAGGCAAAGTATTTCCTCCAGGCTTGTTACTTGGAGGGAAAGTTCATTCCTTTGCACCAGTTTAAAAAGTTTTTCCCAGAGATCTCCAGGTCATCGTACTATAACTGGAAACAAGAGCTGCTAAAAACCGGAGGGAACTTCACGTCTTCTTCAGCTGGAGAGATAAGCCCCGGAGAGAGCACAGAGCAGGAGGCCTGGTCATCACCTGAAGCCAACCAGGGTGAAGCTGAACACCATGACAATGTTGCCAGGATGTTTGGCCTCAATCTTGGAAAGCTGGATGTGGAGCGAGCTCACAATGTGGCGCACATGCAAGAAGCCAAGCGGTGCTTGCAGAACTACATCACCATGAACACCTCTTTCCCTTTCCGGATCTTCAAGAGAAACTTTCCAGGAATCTCCAGGTCAACCTACTACAACTGGAGGAGAGAAGCCATGCTCTTTACCCGAGGCTACAAAGGAACTGTTGGCAGCAGCGAGGACAGCTCGGATGCTGACAAGAGCCAGAGTCCTAAAAGCGGAACATCGGCGCTACCCAGGGAGACCCAGACCCTTGTACCCAGAGCTCGGATTTTTAGGCAAAAACACAAGAGTTTCAGGCTGGCGTACCTTAGCAAAAAGCAGCTCAGAGAACTGGCAAAGTTGCACGTTCAGAAGTCTAAATGGTCTCTGACAAAGTTCAAGCTCAAGTTCCCGTCTATGTCCTCTTGTTTCTATTGGCTGTGGCGCAGCAGCAAGAACCACAAGGCCAAAATTAAAATTGACCAACGAGTGGAGACTAGTGCTCCTGGGAGCCTGGGGAGCTCGTCCAAAGAAAAGCCTATTTTGGAAAATCACGGTCATCTCCCAGTGGTCATGGCCCTCAATGCCCAGGAGCGTTCTCCACTTCCTTCTTTTGATGTTGTACATTCGAAGCAGATCTTTCACAGAAATGCGCCGGTGGATGAGCACGTGTTTGGCATGGATGTTGTGGCATTGGCCAACTTCAAGGCCAAAGCCAAGCTCTTCCTACAGCAACGCTTTGAGGAGAAGTCCTTCCCCACCTTTAAGGAATTCCGCTCATACTTCCCGTTCACCGCACGCTCCACCTACTACATGTGGAAGCGAGCGCTGCACCATGGAGTGTCGCTGGTGCACGGGTGAGCGAAGCTTCCAATGTACTGGAAACCTGCCCCAGGTAGGTGTAATTATAATATTATGCCCTAGCTTTGGAAAAAACTACCTACTCCTGATAGGAGACCATGAATAAAAGTACCAATGCATGTCCCCCTCTTCTGCCCCTCCACCTCAGACCATTCCTCCCTCCTGGACATTTGCACGTGTGTGAAAAGACACTAGTCGGGGCAATTGAAACCCTCTGTGCCCCCCTCCAAGGCGAAAGGCAGTTCAAAGCACCTTTTTAAGGAGGGGTTTCGTCTGAAGCTGCTTCTCCGTTCTTTCAATCCAGACCTTCCTTCTCATTGGAATTGCTTTTTGCAGCATTTGGATTCCAACAGGAGGCAAAATAGTTTCATGTTTGACCAAACAGGGTTTCCGTCACTTCACAGGTTCATCATCTCAGAAATCTTCTGGTTTGAAGAGCAGGTTTTATCTGTCTTGCACAGAAAGTGCTTTCAAAGGCCGATGGATGTAATTCTTCACGCCCCAAGTTCTTGTCAAACTTAATTGAAAGCTGAATGTAGATCAGATTTAATTTTTTGTACCTTCCTTCTTTATTTTAAAACTACCTATTTTAGCCTTAAGCTGCTTTTGTTTCACATGTATTTATTGTTTTTACTGCAGGTCGTAAATGGGTGCTGCTAAAACTTGATCATCTCAATGACATTTGATGGTATTTGGTCCCTAAAGACCTGAGAGATCCACTAAGTTATGAAAATAAAGAATTTGTTTGGAACAGGTCAAACTCGCCCAAGAATGAAAGAACAGCACATGTGAGGTTTTCAGCTATTGTGCTCATGCTAATGAGCAGGGGGAGGGCTGATTTTATGTATGCAAGGGGACAGAGGTGAGATAAGGACAGGAACACTCAGGAGTATGGAGGGTGGGGGGTTCTGGTTTTTACAGTCTGGAGACAATCAATCATAACCCTTTTCCTTTGAGCAAATACGTTTCTGTAAACTACTGAATGTACAAATAAAGGAAAACCAAAAACTGGTTTGTCTTTGTTTCTTCTGGTGTGCAGGCTTAGGATAGAAAATTCTATCTTGTTTAGAGGATGAATTAATATAATGGGAATACAGTAAAGTAAGCTAGAACCTGAGAAAAATAACATTTTACATACAAATGAAAAGTAAAAAATGCAAATATAAATGTCTAAAATGACATTCGTTCATCTGTTAAACTTTTTTTTTAAACGAAGCACATGGGAGCCCTTAATAAAATATTCTACAAGTATACTTACTAACGTAAGATAGTATGCTTAAAGTTTATTTTTATTGTACTATATATACTGAAACCTGAAATGTTTCAATGTATTTTATAAAGAAGTACAATAAGTATAGTTTCTTCATTACACGCACATGGTCCTGCTTTAGCCTACTTGTATTCAAGTACAGGCTACCTAATAAAATAAACTTCACGTGTAGTACTTTTACTCAGGGAGTAGACACACTCTTCCTTAATTTTCATTGGAATGGGCACTTATATTTCTGGTGTTTTAAACTTGTTCTTGTAAGATTTTCTTATAAAGTGAACACATGCAAAATAATTTAAGATTAAAACAGCATTTCCGAGTATTTCTTAGCTGAAATTGGGATGAATCAGGGGCAGATGACAAATGCAATTGGGAAAAGATGTCTGTGATATGATGCAGCAACTGAAATGTTGGGCCAAAGTCTTCATACTCTGCCCATTCTGATGCATCCAGTTGCAGACAAATAGATCCATGTACGCCATGTTTGTTTTCATTTGAGCTGGTATTTTGATCAAAACTATACAGCTGGATAGGTCCAATATTGCTCCCTATTTTTGTAGCAACAGTAACGTTAGGTTGTGGGTGTGAGGGATGTAAACTAGCAGGAGAACACGTAAACAGAGAGCTCTCAGGTATGGGTAACGGGAAGAAGGGGCGGGATTGATTCATGCCTATAGTCACACCCACGACTCAGGTGAATTCCTAATGAACTACTGCTGCTCTGCAGAAACTATGTCCCAAAAAACCACACAGGTTTTTTGAAAGTGTCTAAAAATGACATAATTATAATGAAAAGACCACCGGATTGCTTTTACAAGAGATCATAAAATGACTGGAGTGGAACTTTAAATTGTAAAGGTTTATATTTAACACCCATGGTCTGATTTAAAGTCCCACTCTGCTCACCTTTTGAGTAACAGCGCCCCCAGTGGTCTTTTGTGATTTTCTTAAAATATTATTTAATTTTTTTGAGCATCATGTTTGGACACCAGTCTGGTTAGCTGGTTTCCTTAGGAGACTTTTGGTTGATGCTATGTATTTGTCTTCAAGATACTCTATGGCATAGGGTATCTGCATAGAGCCTATGCAGATGTAAAGTACCAGGAAGGCAAGATTATATGTTCTTATGAAATCTATATATTCACAAATGCTTCATTTTGTGTTAAGTAGTAGTTAATTATCCTCAAATTTAAACCAAACCATTCAAATATATTTAGGTGTATTTACCATATATGCACAAAAAGGTTTGCATGTTGACTTGAAAAACTGCAATGGATCATTCCAACTAATGAGGAAGCACAATATTTGGGGAGCTAACGCCAGCCAAGGACCAAGATCGTGCACTTTTGGGTTAGAAACATCAAACTTGGTACACTTCTGGATTGACCCCATGTGAACATTTCTGGATAGGGGGCAAGCTGTCAGTACCCCCTGGTGGCCACTGCAGGAACTATAATTTCCCAACCGGGCAAACAGCACTCACACTGTAAAATGTGATGACAAACAATTCTGTTTTTCATTCTATCTGTGTTGGAAGCATAATCATTACCCCACACATGCAGTAGAACATGTAAGCCCATCCTAGGGAGGTAGGCAAGCTATGAGTGGCACCTGGTGCCCAACACCGAAACTAATTTTTTCCAGCGAATGTACATCAGAACAAAAACATAAATAGACAAATATTATAGTTTAGCTTTACTTTGGTTCCATGAAACAATCCTAGTTTATTCTATTAATGCAAACAATACACCAGTATCATAGAAACATTTTACCAGTGGTTCTTTTTATTTCAAAATGTATAATTCTGTTAGCCATAGTGTAGGTCACAGCTGAGTCTGATAAACGATCAACCTGATTTCTCTGGCAAACAGACAGTTGACACAAAAACAGTGTTGCAATCTTAATCCATCAAACCATGGTGAATGTTTTGTGGATATTATAGCTTATGCAATTAAGAAACTCAATATCCAAGCTTCAAACTCCAGGTCATGGCTGCTTCAAAGCAGTGTCCTTCACAATGACAAAGACCTGTATATTTGAGCTCTGCTTTGTAGCAAGTACAGGCACCTCTATATGCCACCTGGCAGTTGCATTGTATGATCTCATAGCACATCTCATGAGCTTGATGGAGAGTGGTCCACTTTGGTGTCCACCTGGAACATTCATCATCCCATTCCTAACCAAAGAGGCTTGGGCTAGCTGGGTCTTTCTCAAGGGCTTTCCCCCAGACATGTCCTGCTTGGTGTGCAGCTCGGAGAATATGTTGCTTGAGTGCAGCTGCTGTTGGAGGAATACTATCAAGACTTTTGGACTTCCTTGAGAACAGATGCTGGCGTGCATCATTGACACAGGAAAGTTCACTTGTACGGTCATACCACAGCACAACAAATCTCCCAAGAAGAGTCACAACATCATCAGTGAATGTATTTGGTGCATCTGACAACAAAGAAAATGTTTCCGTGATTTCTTGGAAAGCATACCATGTGTCCAAGCTCTTTTCTTGCCTCTCCCAGCAAAGAAAGATGTTACATCACAACCTGTAAAGGCATGGAAGAAGAGCAGGGCCTGTGGCTTGGGAGGTGATGGAGCATTAGCAATCTCATGTACAGCAATATACCTTTGGTTTTTCCTGTCCCAAATGACACCCACAGATGGGAGATACCAAATGTGTGGAAAAAGGCTATTGCGAGAATCACCACATCAGTGTCTACAGTCCTGATCATGACACGTTGGTGGCCTTTGCTGGCTGCGTCCATAACATGCAACATGATGCGCGTGTCTGCCTCCTCCTGAGTGCAGGGTTCAAGCTGGGTGTTGTCTGCCACTCTGGAACTACAGACAACATTTTCTTTCACCGTGCACACCACTTGTTTGTTTTGCAACTCAATTCCCACAGTGTGCTCAGCAAGAAGTGAGAACAGCTCGGTCTTGTTGTCATTGTTCTGCAGAAAGCTCTGCCAGTTGGAAGGCATCAGAGTTGCGAAAGCTTCTTGTCGGCGTACACCACAGCCTCTTTTCTCTCTAGTTTGAGTCTTCAGACTGTGCTGATCATAGACATCAAAAACAACATCAACTTTTTGTACATTCTCTAGAACATGTTGAATGTAAGGCTCAAAGACCTGTGTGATATAGTCAGAGAAAGTCTTTGATGTGAGTGGTTTGAGAGAATGCACCACCATTGCACCATCCAGAACAGCTGTTGTAACTTGAGGTACCGAGTCTTCTGAGTCGCAGAGACTTTCAAGAGGAGAAAGCAATTCGGCCTTCTTGACTGTCCTCAACTCTACTGACTTGCCAGTAATAGTGGCCAAGGTTGGTTCTCATATTGGAAGAACTCTTCAAGTTTGCCCTCTCTGGACTGGCAGGCTATGTAGAGCCAAGAGAACAGGGCACAGTCGTCCTTCAGTTCTGATACCTGACTCTTCTGTTTTGGTGGTCTTTGACAGCTAGAAAACAGTGACACTTTGTTCCTTTTTATTGGTTGTTTGATTGCTTTTGTTTGGGTTCTAAGGCGTTCCTCCACATATGTGTCATACTGATCTTGTCCCAACCTTTTCAAACCCTTTACACTGTCTATGGTAGCCTGGTTCATGACAACTTTGGTATTAAGTATCAACAAGTCTTGACCATCCTCAAGGAAAGGACAAGAAAAGACCTTTATTAGAGAAGACACCTCCCGTAGAAATGATTGCTGGGTACTCATCATCTGCTCTTGGTGATTTTCACCTGTCATCATTTGGATCCCTTCTCAAATTCTTGGGTCACCAATCATCAAGCGACGTTGTGCCGCTGGGTTGCCATACCTGGTCTAATGCCATGGCAGAGAATTTGTGCCAGTTTTCTGCACTACAAATGCACCTTCACAGAACTCCTTAAAGACAGATGGATGGGACACACAAAGGCTTAACATATCACGGATATGAACAGGCAACCACCTGGCGTAGTGCATGTGATCTGTGCTAAACACCCACGGTGTCAGCTTGGTCAGTGACTCTATGGATTGCATTAAGTCACCCTTTCTAATTAACTGAACAAACTGCACAATGTCAATTTCTATCTCTAGCACTAAGTTCCAAAATAGGAACTGTGGATGTTCATCACACATTTTTTGACCCACTCCTGAAACTCCAGGTCACCATCAGAGGCAGCAGTTTGCATGTAGCTGTTATAAGCCTCACATGTTCAGACACTTTTATTGTTATAAATGAGCCAAATTATATTCTTCCAACATGAGTAAAAATACAAACAACTGTGAGAATAATATACAGTTTTAGTGATGTTCGCCCGGTTGGGAAATTGTAGTTCCTGCAGTGGCCACCAGGGGGCACTGAAAGCTTGCCTCCCTCTCCAAAATTGTTCACATGGAGTCACTATATAAGTGTGCGAAGTTTGATGCTTCTAAACCAAAAGTGCACGAACTTGGTCTTAGCTCCCCCACTACAAGAATGTGAATGCATGAAAGACAACTGACACCTGCAGATGAATCTCATGAACTGTCCTGGGAAGATAAAAAAATATGTAGACGTGAAATAATAAAGAGAATAAAAAAAAAAATATGTTTTTTGGAAAAATCAGGAACAGAGTCCTGCTGAAAATAAGAACAAACACAAAACTAACAGTAAGCAGGAAATAATTATTTCTCAAACAAAATAAAAATAGCTTTTATCCACATAAGAGAATAGAATTAAACATTTCAAAAACTTTGGATGTTTTAAAGCTTTATTACAATCAAACCCTTGCACTTTGAAATATGAGGTGTCAAATTGTTTGTTTTTTATTTTCTTTATCTTCTAATAAAACATGTTAATTTTTCTCAATTGTTTCTGTTTTAACAAAGAAATGTAAAAATATATTTATTGCAGTTGACAAAAACTACCAATTTTGATATTCTGATGAAGAAGGAAACTTGTGGATCTTTGAAAAATTTTGCAAATCACTTTTATCAACACGCACATTTGCTTTTCTCCAAAATAAACGTTTGGCCTCAGAATGAAATAATTTAAGGCATAAATTCACACAAAAAGCAAGCCCAGACATTAAAGTACAAACCGTAGTTCAAGTAAACCTGAATGTTGACTGTGTTCATCAGCAGATTTGTGTTTTCTGGAACATTTTTTACACCTTTGTTTACAAATATCTCCATTTGAAATGCATATGGTTTCAATTTACTTTCAATTTTCAGGACTCTTAATTTATCAGATGTGATATTCTGCCCATATTTATGCAAATAAACTACCACGAATGAAAAAAGTTTAGTCTTCTTTGTCTTAAGAATTGTTAAAAAACACAAAGTCATATGAACGAATCGTGAATATTCTTCAACTTTTTGGGATTCCCTGATAACTTTTTTGGGGGGAAAAAAACTTAGTTATTTGTTTCAGAAAACTTTGATCTGTTCAGTTCATGACACAAATCCACAGATAAATAACCCCCGTTTACACCTTTGAACAAATCGAGCTCCAATCCGGAAACTTCTCTGAGGAAACCTGAGTGTTAAAATCCCTCATTCAGAGACATTTGATGAGAAATCACAAAAATGCTGCACAATTTCTCCTGTTTTTTTTGTTGTGTTTTTTTTTTTACTTTCAGAGTAAAACATTAGGATAAACAATATTAATATTAACTGTTGACAAAAAAAGGAACAAATTATGAAATAAATAACAGTTTGGCATGAATGGTTACAATTGTTCCTCCACTGTACTTTGTTTATGAACAGTTTGTTGGCAACAAACACATTTTTTTCCCTGAACTGGAAAAACAAACCGTGAGTTAAAAGAATAAAGCCCACAAAGCCACTAACCAAAAACAGACAGAAGAGACAAACTGCATTAATTATTCCGAAATAAAGCTCTTAAACCTTGAAAAGTCCCACAATCTGCTTTTACTGAAGGTTAAAATAGTATTTATAAGAACATTTTTGGATGTAAATATGTGAGAGGCGCTCTCTTAGGCCTGTTAGGTGACAGTTACAGGTGAGCTTGCAGAGCTTTCTGCGTGGACAGTCTTCCTCCTGAAAAGACAAATATAACATTTGTTGGAAAATTGCAGTTGAAGATGATGCTTTTGTGCAGCTTGTTTCATACTCAGTGTGTCCTCCACGGAGTTCACCATCACCTGGTTGACCTTCAGGACGCCAGGCTTCTCCCCCTGTAAAGAAAAATCTCGTTAGCAACACGAAGAATGACTGTTAATCTGAAAATGTCTTTAGAATATAAGAAAAGATAAAAAAGTAGAATGAAAAGCTGTCATTTTCCAAGGAATTTGTGTTGATGAATTATATCTTCATAGTTAAACTGCACAATCACAACAATGACAAAACTGAAGGGTCTAATTCATAAAGTCTGGAAGGATTTTGACCCAAAAAGTTATGTTTGTCTTAATCTGAAGATATTCAAACCGAAGAAAATGGTTCAGATTTCCAAAAATGGCTTAAGCTTTCAAGCACAAACAGCAACCTGGAGTGTGCGGTGCACTGGAGATTATCTCTCCCCAAACTTCACCCCTCAATCATCTTGAAGGTTTATGTGAAAGAAAAGCAAATAATCAAACATTCATAAGCAGCTCTGAGGTGACAGCGGAGAAACAAATCTTTGTTATGGCGCTCAACCACCAACAACAGCTGCACTAAAAACCGCTTTGACTGGACAAACGAGACAATACAGGGTTCTGCACAGTCTTTTAGCACTGAGGGGACTGTGGAGACGAGGAGTCTCAGTGACACAGACGGCTGAATCTGTTCAAAACCATCAGGGATAGAAGCAGTAAACAGGAGGTCACAAATGTTTCACTGCAAATGTGAAACATTAGAGAAATTTAAAACACGAGACTAAAATCATTCACAGCAGACATCTCCTTCAGATGTGATCATTGACGGTTTATGAGAACTGGAGTGAGTGGTACCTCCCCCTTAGTGTTCCAAACCAGAAGTACCCACGCTAATCCCAAGAAGCCAAAATCCCATAAACATGCAGAGAAAAATAAACAGCTATTACTCAGTCATTCTATTTGTCAGAATAACCGTTCTTGATCTTGTACATTTTTTTATCATGTTCTTGTTAATTCTAAATATTTCACAATATTTATGCTGTAGTACAAAGTATTAAAGTTATAAACGGATCAATCAGATGCCTCGATAAAAAGAATGTGGGCTCACATCGAACGTTCAAAACATTTGACAGTTTTTGTGTAGCCTGCTTACAAGTGGTACGGCGTGAACTTCAACAAGCTCACTCCTGGTTGGTGAGGTCTACCTTAGAAACAATGAATCAGACTATTTTGGACCAATCATTGCTTAATCATTGCTTACTGACTCCAACATGTTGACGTGCATATTCAAAAAATAGCTTCTGAATTGATTTCATTTGACTGCAGCCGGAAAAAAGTCATTTTCTACGGGTGACGTCACTCTCACTCAATCCAGTTCTCTATGAAGTCAATGGATGAATTAAAGCTTTATTACTGACAGAAAATATTAGTAGCTTATTTAGCTGAGACCAGCTCAGTGGCCTTGTGACAGAGTGTCTGCCCTGAGACTGGGAGGTCGTGAGTTCAAATCCAGGTCAAGTTATCCCAAAGACTCTGAAAATGGGATGCAGTGTCTCCCTGTTTGACACTCAGCATTAAGGGGTTGGATTGAGGCTTAAACCACCAATGGCTCACCAACTCCCCCAGGGGATGGGTCAAATGTGGAAAACAAATTTCACACACCTAGGTATGTGACAACTGATGGGACTTTAACTTTCTCATTTAATCAGTCCAATTCAAAAATGTCAGTGGTAAACCTCAGAGTGAAAAAGAGAATACAAACTGGCACAAATTTTTTACTAAAAACAGTTTGCATCCTGAGATTTTTATTTGGTTTGAGTTTAATCCAGTTAATTAGAAAGTGAGCAGAAAGGCCTTTTTTTTCTCAGAAAGGTGACACACAGGTGATCAAAACAAACGCACCCTTGAACTTTTTGAACTGCTCCAAGTCTCAGCAAAGCTGCCAGAGCATTCCTCTGCAGGTCTGAAGATAACACCTCATGGTATTTTAGTTTTCCTGCAGACACAAAAAAACGATTAACTTTTAGAAACACACAATACCTGTGAATGACATAAATAAATAAAAACCTTTAAGAAGATGCTTAATGAAAAACGCCCGGACGGTGGGAACAAACTGTCTTTCAGTCAGAGCTTCTGGGGCGTTCTCACACAGGAACCTGCAGACCATCTGAGAACACAAATACCAGCAGCCATCAAACATCTGCACAAACAACTACTAACTTTAACAAACATTTAAGACCAAAAAGTTTAATTAGAATTTAAAAGGTGAAAAAAACTCTTCTTATGGTAAAAATTAACCCATCTGGATTATTAGAAAAACAAACACTTTGTAATAGTTGCTCTTAATTAATGCTTTGTTATGTTTTGAGTAAGACTGAATAATAAATGTTATTTAACTGCTCACTAATACATGAATACACTTAGTAAGTATTGTTTGAAAGTGTCTGTTACACCTTACTTAATAGTTAAATAATGCTTAATTATGCATTAAATAACGTGAATAAAATACACCGTTTTATAGAGTGTTACAGTAAGAAAACTCTAAAAGACTTGAAAAACAAAGATGCTTTTAATTTAAAATGCCTTGTGGAATTCAGATTCAAAAACTGCTTTAATAAAAAAAAAAGTGAAATTAATATAAAAGAAAAAAAGAGTAAATGATGCAAAAGTATATTACTTTTGTTACCATTCATATCCTCCTCCTTTTAGATTTTTCATCAGTTTTTATCTTGCGGCCTCGACCAAAAAAGTTGGCTACAGTCCCATTGATCCACAGGAACATCAAGCTGCTTAGAGATGATCTTATAGCCTTTTGCTTTATCATGCTTGATAATACTTGTTCATTTTCTTTAGACAAGTCTTTCCTTTGGTTCCTCTGGTGTGTGTGGTACACACCGTGTCATCAAACAACACAGTGGCTACCTACAACCCTTTTTATTGGCCCACTGACTGATTACAAGATTGTAGACACTATTAGTGGATACATTGTGGACTAACATATCCCTTTGGTCACATTATTTTCAGTTTTTTTCTAGGGGTACCATCATTTTTGTCCAGGGCTGTTTTGTTTGCCTGATTTTGTTTTTGTGTATAATTCTGTTGAAGCAACGTCTGACCTTTGTTGGTTTAATTTTATAGAATTTTTATTTATTAGAACTTTGTCAGATTCAAGTTATTTCTGTGACTATTGTGAATTTTATTTTCATTAACCGAAGGGTACCAAGAATTTTGTACATGTTGCTGCACAGACACCGGGTGGCCGAGGCGTCAAATTCTCTTTTGACGCCTGGCAAATTTACTGCAGAACGCCTTGGCGCCCCGGCCACAGAGGTATGAAGTGATTTTTCTGCCACTATATTACGAGCAAAAGTCACAGTTTTGAGATCAAAATTAAGTTGCAAGAAAAAAAGACATTTTTCTGCTTTCAAAAAATATTTTTTGCGTTTGCAACGCAAATGTTTTCAGATGCGTTGTCTCTGGCTTTTGCCTTATCTTTGATTTTGTGTTCATAAGTTTCAGTTTCCTCTGACATGCGTGTCACCAAACAGCCTGCTGATTGGTCTAGATTTTATCCAATCAAATCGCTGTATTTACCTAATATGTCTGTTATCGAGGCTCAAACAACGAAAAGCCTCTTTTACCTTCAATTATGCTTCTATGGACGAAGAAAAATTCATTTTGAATCATTTTAAAATTAATTCATACTTTCTTTTAGCATTGATTACATTTTATTTAGTCAGATTAGTACATTCATGGCTGAGGATCACCTGAAACTGTCATGTTTATCTGCTGACATTACACTAAGAAAGGCCTGTGTGATCTATAAATCCTCTAAAAAAAATATTGGTGAAAAGTTTGATTTCCTTTGAGATCTGTTTGTTATATATATATATAAAGAAGATTCAAAGCACAGATCTTCTGCTGCACAACAGTGTTTTAGATTAGATTAACAGCAGTAGTTAGTAATCAAAAGAATGACGGCTCACCAAAGTAAACTTTAGGTATAAGCAGGCGAAATTGTATTTTTAACTTTTAACGTTAGTTTTTACAGGGTGTCTTATTTTTAAGAACTCGTGTTTGCTTTTGTCCAAAGTAAAAAACAAAATTATGGATGAAAAAAAAGCTATTTTTTCCTTATTTTTTTATATTTTATTTAGGAAATAAATATAGACTTCAGATACAAATCATAACATAATGTAACATCCGACTGGACGGAGGCGGAGCTGAGATGGTTTTTCTGCTGCAGACATTTTGAACACGCTGGTCACTATACTAGCCCAAATAAATACAGAACCATATATTTATTGTGTCTTTGTTCTGGGTCCTATTAAAGAAGACTGCAGAATCCTGCTCAAAAAGAACCGATATGAAGTCCATGTCTGTCTCCAAGCACCATCCATACGAGGCAGAGACACTGGATTGGATAAAATCAATCTGCAACAACTCTCGTCTGTGATTGGCTGTTTGACTTAGCATTTCACATATCATTGAAACTTGACATCCCCGCTGCACCAGTTGCGCCTGGTGTGAATGCACCCTTCTTTTAAAACAGATACATTAATGATAACACTTGATAACATGATAACAAGTTAAAAAATATATAAAATAGCAAATTCCTGCTTCAATGTCAGTCATTGAGAAATGATCCAACAGAAAATGTATAAAAAATGTATAAAATAAGGAACTTTTATAAAAAAACACTAGCCAGTAGGTTTTTCTAAATGGATCAAAAATAGAATTCTGGACCAGAAAGTCAAAAGTGAAAGTCAAAGTGTTAAAACTCACAACATCAACTTCCTCAACTAAGTGAGCATTTTGAAACTAAATTACTTTAAGTAGCTGTAGCTTAAGTTTGCAGAATATTTGGTTTCAAAAGAGAATAATATAATGCTGACTCAGCACACCCACATTTCTAAACATTCTTGACTTTTGGATTGTTTCTGGAAATGTCCCTTTAGCCTTTGAAACAGAAAACACACAGACAAACCTTGTATCCCTGCAGAAATGGATCCAAGATGCTGGTGAGGAAGGCTAGAGTTCTGTGTCCTCTCTCCGCCACCAGAACCTCATGCTGGTTTATGTGGAGAGTGCCTCCCCTGGTCAGAAGGTAACACGCCTCTTCAAAGTCCTGAAACATGCAGACAGCTTCAGATAAAAGCATATCTTTAAACTCAGATCCTCCCCCTATCGCACCTGCACTGCGGCTCCAGGACAGAGGATGAACTCGTTGGAAAGCACGTTCCTCAGAAACAGGAAGTTGTTGTAGACCTCCTCTGGAAACACAAACGTTCATCAGCAAAGGGCTTTCTCTGAAGCAGTTAACACGCCAATAGGAGGAGCAGCAAGACGGGGGCGGGACCCTACGTTTCTGAGAGGAAGATGCCGTGTGGATGGCTGTGGCCAGCAGCGCCGGTCGCAGGAAAACATGCAGCACCTGGTTCCTGTAGGAGGCGCAGGAGAGCACGACTACTGCCTGGCTTAAGAGCTCCTCTTCTGCTGTGAGGCTGCAGTGAGGTCCTGCAAAGGTTCACACCAGGATTTCTGCTTCATTTTTACTCAAGACTTTAGCTTAGAGACCATTTAAAAACAAAAAGTCATTACTGAATGAAAAAATGAAACGAAAGGGACATTCAGGTACAACAAATAGAAAATAATAAATACAAACAAACCTTGTTCAAAAGCCAGATAGACTGTGTCCTCAGAGATCCTCACAAGGTCAGCGTGTAGGGAAAGACTGCAGGAGACCACATCAGAAGGAGGAATGTGGTCTGAAGGATGACAAAAGAAAAAAAGAATACAAGATTAACCTCAGTTTGTTTTTACTGGTGCAGATAGGATCCAGTAGACCAAAGAGCAGAAAAAGGCTAAAAATAGGAACGAATAAAAAATTAAAATAATAAAAAAAAAAAAAAGTTCTGATGGGTGGTGCAGTGGTTAGCCCTCTTGCCTCACAGCAAGAAGGTTCCCAGTTCAAGTCCTGGCTGGGGGACTTGGAACAATGTCATGAACATTTTAGGTTCCATCAAACCACCTTTAACTTGCTAATAGTACACTAATGGTTCAGTCCAAATGATATGTATAAAAACGTATGTATAAAAGAAGTATAAAAACACACTTCATCGTTATTGTCCACAGCAGTCCTAGACTACAAGAACTGCACCAGTTTGGTAATTCTTCTTACTTAATGTGTCTTTGAGCAAAAATCAACAAAGTTTGCACGCAACTTGTACCAGCTGAAAAAGAATAATTTAAACGGCAAACACCCAGCAGGTCAAAGGGGAGTGGTGATTGTAGGGATGGGTAGCACATGTAGGCTATACAATGCTGCTGGCAACTATAATTTTAATTTAATTAAGCTTTTAGTGTTTTAAACAAAACGTTTTTGGAAGTAAAATTAAGTTTTCAACGTTTTTAACTGATTTGCTTTATTTTTTTTCTTCTTTTTAAAAATATTTTTCCATTTCATTAATTTTATAAAAACTTTCCCAGTGTCGTAAATTTTTAACAAATTGTAGATTTTCTTTTGTCCTAATTTGAAAAGCCCTGAGTGGGACTTGTTATAGAAAAGTGTTGCAGAAACCCGGCCAGTGCAGGAATGCTCCAAACTGCCGGCACAGATCCCGGAGCCACACGGCTTGTTGGATCAGCTCGCCCAAAGGAACCCCCGAGTTCTGCCCTGCAGCCTGGTTCTGGAGCAGCAAAGAGGCCAGGAGGACCCAGGGCTTCAGAACCATGTTCTCCTCCTGTGCTCGAACCAGTCTGTAGGCGGCATCGTTGATGAAGCTGTGAATGTCCTCGCTGGGCCTCCTGGGGATGTGCCTGGAGACACAGAACCGACGTTAATGTTCTGCAGACAAGTTCTTTGGGTTCCCGGTTGATATGAGCTGCACCTTGGAACCAGGTTGAACTGGCTGCGGTTCACTCGGCCCTCGGCCAAAGACCTGATGGACACGGGCGGACCGAAGTACACGTGGATGCTGCCAAAGTCCCCGCTGAGGACTCTTCTAGCTTTAAACAGACCCTGGAGAAAGAAATGCAGATCCTTCATTTGAGCTCCTCTGAAAACACAAATATGTTTTGTTCTGCTGCTTATCACTGAAAACTGACACTTCACAGACTCACTGAAGTGGACTCTTTGGGTTTAGGGACACCCAGCAGCTCTCTGGCGTACAGCGTCTCCTCTAGGACCCTCTCGTAGCTGATGCTGACAGGAACCAGGCTCATGTCAAACACTTCGCCCTTCAGAAACGGATCCATGGCTATATTCAACAGGCCTGGAGATGAAACGGACAATGGAAATTAAATGCATTGTGTGCAATAAAAACACAAAGAGCTGTGGGAGAGCGAATGTTGGTCTGCAACTTTCAGGTAAAGGTCAGGGGGCATCAGGTCAGAAGCTAAACGTTAACAGATGGAGCTGGGGATTGTTTGCGGTTCTACCTTGTTTTAAAGCCAAAAGCGCTTTCAGTCACTGGGCCGACCCGTAAATACCATTAGTAATATGGGGTTCAGGTGTCTTGCCAAAAAACACTTCAACACAAATATAATGCAGGAACTGAACCTGCAATCTTCTGATCAGAGGTCAACCCCTCTAACACAGCTGCACCCGTTTCCATGTAAACAGAAACTTTGTTATGTTCACAGCTCTTTTAAAAAGCAGCATCTTCAGCTGTTTCTTAAAAGCCTCGACTTGTCAGACAAAAAAGCGATGAGGGCAGGGCGTTCCACAATAGTGGGGCTACTGCTTGGAAAGCTAGGTCACCTCGACTTTTGCAATGTGTCTTTGGGACTCTAAAGTAGCTTCAAAGCAAAGGACCAAAGGGGCAGTTAGCAACATACAGTACAAGCAGACTAACATTTTAAAATCAATTCTAAAATTAATAGGTAACTAATGTAACAAGGATAAAACAGGTGACATATGAGCTCCTCTACTGGTTCCTGTTAAAAGCCTTGCAGCTGCATTTTGTACCAGCTGAAGGCGATTTACTGTGGCTTAATTAAAACTGGTAAAAAGAGAATTACAATAATCTAAACAAGATTAAATAAAAGCATGGACCACAATCTCCAAGTCAGCTTTGGTTACCAATTTTCTCAGTTTGAAATAATTCTCAGTTTTTGATCAAATGTTTTGAATGATTGGTCAAAGACGAAACCAAGGTTTCTGAGGGTAGATTTGCAGGAGGAGCCCAGAGAGCCTAAGTGATGTTTTATAGAGGTCACTTGATGTTCAGCGGGGGCTTTTGTTTTCTTTTCATTTAGTTGAAGTTAATTAAAAGTTAGCCAGTCTTTAATGTATGAAAGACAAAGTAATAATTCGGCTAACTTATGAAACTCATAATCACTGAAAGAGCAGTACAACTGGAGGTCATCAGCATCTAAATGGTAAGACAGATTTTTAAATCTACCTATAACTTTTCTAAGAGGGTTTAAATACAAAAAATAATTGAATATCAATAATAAATTATTATATACAATATTATTATATTGAGTTAGCTTTGGAAAAAAAATACAAATCCAATATCAATAATAATATATAAATAATAAAAGAAAATTAGGGTTATAACAATTCATTTTAACGACGATTCAATTCATATAATCATTTGTGGTTGATGATGTGATTCATACTTGATATTGGTTCATTTTGAACCATCTGATTCGCTGCCCTAATATGGATCTTTATCAAAATCTTCAATCAGTGTGACTTAGAGGTAAATACCTGGATACTGAACAGTGCAGGTGAAGTTTTCCAGATTCCTTGTATTTCTTAAAAGATAATTAAATATGTGTAAAAACAAACAAGTAAACAAGAATGAATGTCAAATCCATTCACATTTTAGTTTGATAAAGTTCAGCTCACTGTTGTTTTTCATTCATTCATTTTTCAAACCACTTTGTCCCTTTCGGGGTCACTGGGTTGCTGAAGCCTAACCGGGCTACTCATGGGCGAAGGCAGGGGACGCCCCTGGACTGGTCGCCAGTCTGTCGCAGGGGCCACAGTCACACACTCATGCACACTCACATCCACACCTAGGGACAATTTAGAGAAACCAATTAACCTATGAAGCATGTTTTTGGACGGTGGGAGGAAGCCAGAGTCCCCGAAGAAAACCCACACATGCACGGGGAGAACATGCAAACTCCACACAGAAAAGTCCCCCATAGGTGTCACTGTTTCAAGTCCCATAGCCAGGACTTGAACCGGGACTTTCTTGCTGTGAGGCAAGAGCGCTAAGCACTGCACCACCGTGCAACCTCCACTGTTGTTTTTCTACATCAAAACAAGCCAAAGGGAACATTTTTAGAACATTCTACCACATTGTGTGATAACGTCTTTGCTAAATTCAAAGTGTTTACACACATTGGACTGGAATGATGGTTGATCAGTTTTTGCTGCATCACATGTGTGTTCTTCCCTCTGATGTTACCTGGTTGTTTATGTTATAGTAAAACAAAAAAAGAAGAAAAAACCCAACAGTCTTTCAATCAAAATGGTATTTTTCAATATTGATGATAATTAATACATTTAATTTTGAAACAGTTTTTTCTTTAGTACAAATCAATTCGATTCAATTAAAAACAGATCCATTTGAATATATAAATCAATAAATCGATTCATCTTAACACCCCTACTAAAAAAACAAAAAACTTCATGTAGTTACAGTGGTTCCTCGCTATATCACGGTTCATCTTTTGACGTCTCACAGTTGAAAATTTGTATGTTTTTTGGTTTCTCCACTAAAGATGAAAACAGTCTGTTTCTAAATGATGTCTGTTGGAAACACTGTCATTGTTTTTTAGATGAAAGGACTGAGTGCTTTCCATTTTTATTAAGGTGTTGCTGTGTCTTCATTTACTGTCTTCTTGTCATCTTTCTTACAGTATGGAAAAAATGTGGACAACATTTTGACAATTTGTTATTAAATGATAGAAATCAACAGTGACATTCATGGTTTACTGCTGAAGTTCATCAGGAAGCTGACAGAAAAACTTTTAAGGAGATGTTAAAGTGATAAATCCTATTTCTTTCTTTCAAAATCTTTGTGTTTGTATCTGATATGTTTAGTTAATTCTGATCTCCTGTACTAAATAAGGACATAAATGATAGTGATTTAATGCATTTTAATTTCCCGTATAACCAATAAATACACCAATATAGCAACCATTCAGACAGAATGTATTAAACAGCAAGAATCTTCGATCTGTGAATCTCATCACCACCTGATTAATGATCCACAGCACTAGCAAATATGAAGAATAAAAAGGTGCAGCTTGAGTGAAACCTTCACCTGCAAACTAATAACATGTTTTCTTTTTTCAAATAAAAACAGTTCTTTTCTTCCTGCAAAAAAATCACCGAAAAGATTTTCTTAAAGCAGCTTATAAGTCTTGATGGAAATTATCTGGTGTTTTCAAGTGATTCTACCTCCATTAAAAAGTGTGGTGTGAGCAGAACCCAACACCAGAACTAGAGTTCTGTAGATAAATCCTTAGGAACTTGCTGCCTTGCTTATCAGACCGGGAGACGGACCAAAAACAGAAACTTCTGGGCTCTTACCCAACTTTGGAGTCAAAGACTTTGACGTTCGGCTTCTGGTTCCCTCCAGAAAAAACTCTAGCGGTGCAAACCCGTTCTACAACAGCAGAAGTGGAAGTGAATAAACTCCTGTGGGGGAAGATTGGACACAAATAGGAATGTGTGAGATCTTTACCCTCAGCATGGTTTTGACGTACTCGCTGAAGACAGCCCAGTACAGCTTATCCCCGCCGAACGAGCGACGAATGAAGAACGCTCCGGACATTCGCAGCATCTCACCAACCACCTTCATTCCCATGAAGTCTGGAGGAAAGGAAAAGTACATCAGCTGCTGGCAGGAACACCTAAAAGCTTCTCAGAGAGAAAGATTCTCACCCATGCCGGCAGCAATGACCGGCAGAGGCAGGTCATAAGTGTACAGGATGTACGACATCAACAGGAAGTCCATGTAGCTGCGGTGACTTGGCAACAGAACCACCGGGTGTTCCTGTATGACCTGTTGAAGCTAAATGCAACATGAGGACAGGTCAGATGCTGCTGCATCTCAACTGAGTGTGTGACATGGTAGCGTTTCACCCTTTGCACGCCCTCCTCGTTGACGCAGATGCTCCTGAAAATTGCCTTGAAGACTTTACTGAGGGTGAAGGCAAAGAAGCGGATGGTGCTGAGCTGCAGACGGTGGGCCATCTCCTCCAGGATGACCGACGCCTCTGCCTGGACTTCATCTACAGGAACTCGCGACTCCCTGGAAACCTGAACGAGAACTGCTCAGTGTTTTGGAACAATAAAATTAGCTTTGAAAAAATAGGTACAAATCTAATTAGTCAACTAAACAAAACTCAGTATCAGCGCATGACATTCATAAATCTTTTTTTTTTTTTGTTTAAAAAAAGTTTTTTTTGTTAGTTTTTAAAATATGAACTTTAACTTTTAAACAAGAGCCTCTTTTGTTTATACTGGTTAATACTGGTGCCACAAAAATGGTGAGCAATATTGTAGATATCCAGCCTTACAGGTTTAATCCAGATTCCAGCTCAGACGAGGAAAAAAAAGACGTACAGTGGGGGACAGAAAGTTTGGGCACCCAGTTAAAATGTTGTATTTTGTGCATAAAGAACTCAAGGAAAGTTTGAAACATCTCCTAAAGGCACCAGTTTACAAATTACATTTTTTTTAATACTTTAAAAAATTAGGCTATATTTCCATTATTGTTTTTTATTTCAAAATAACAAAAGCAAAATAGTGGCATGTGCAAAAGTTTGGGCACCCGGCTGAAAAGTATGCACTATGCATAAAATTATGCGATATGAAAACTATGTACCCATTGTACCTCCCTTTGAAAAAGCTGAGAACTGACAGTGTCATGAATTGTTCACAATCATGGTTTGCAAAGACCAGGTGATTTCAATCTCAGAGATTTAATATAACTGAGTCATGTGACCTTGCCTCAACAATCAGCACCATGGGTTCTTCCAAGCAGTTGTCCAAAACAATGAAACTGAAAATAGTTGATGCTCACAAAGCAGGAGGTGGTTATAAGATAGCAAAGGGTTTTCAGATGCCAATATCCTCTGTTTGGAATGTCATTAAGAAATGGCAGTAGACAGGAGAAAAAAAAATCAAATTAATGTATTATTGGAGGTGGGTTGTTTGATTGATAGTTGGCAAAACTAACGTTTTGTTTTTGTCCTACTGTTAAATTTGGCTGAGTAACTTTGCATTTAAAGTTTTTTTCTGCCCAATTGTACTAAAAGAAACTAAATCTGACATGGTACACAGAGAAACTATAGACGTTCACCACTTTGTTTGCACATGTGAATCCAATTTTCAGTAAATACTGTATATAAAGGCCTTGAAGTCATCATCCAGGTGAAACAAAATGTACCTGATTGACAACAAAATGCAGCTGATCGGACTGCAGCACCATTGTCTTCAGCTCGCTGGCTTTGCAGGGAGTGAGCCCTTTGTACAGAACCGGGGTGTAACATCTGAGGGCGTATCTCAGGTCACTGGAACGCCTCCTTTCCTCCAGAATGTCCTCAAAATCGTCTCGTTTCTTCAGCATGGGGTCTCCGGGCTGCTCAGGAGAACACATCAGTGAAATCAACAAGTGCATATTTCTATAGTTTCATCTACACAACCATAATTGTTTATCATAACAACATAAAGCAAAAAATGTATGATTTTGAGCTTGAAATGTAAGGTTAAGTTCAGAGCCTCAGTTTCCCAACAACATCCAAAAACACATTAGCAAAGACTGTATATTGCCTAAAAAATGTTCAAAATTCTCAAAAACGTGTGAAAGTGAAATCCAGCAACTATTATGAAATGTGGCACAACTTAATTTCAAAATCCCCCCTCCCCCTCCTCAAAAAAACAATCAAATAACACTAAACACATGCAACAGCTTTTGATTGGGTACATACGTAGTTGAGCTAAAAATAAAGTAAAAGCAGTTTGGAATGAAGTGCAATATTTTTGTAAACCATTTTTATGTTACAAAAATCTTCCTTACTAATAACATATTAATATCGGAATTATTAATTTGAAGGCGCAATGTAAATAGATCCAATCAGACTGTAGTAGCCAGAGAAGCTGAACTTATTATTGAAACTACTCGGGGAAATGAGCTCTGTTGATAGGAACTACACTTCTTTCGTTGCTTAAACGTTAAAAAACGGTCAGAATTGTACAATGTGACTCTAAAACACCAGTACATGTCATAAACCCCGCAAAATTTTCTCAAAATACAAACCACCGCGTTAAAAAGATTAATTCATTAATTAGCATCACTGAAACGACAAATACTGATAGACAGGGTAGCTAGCAAGGCTAGCAAGACAGCACAACATACGTACCGAATACATTACTTTTGACGCCATTCCGGGTCCCACTATACCGTTAAGATTTAGCATCCAGTGAGGCTTAATGCACACAGATATTTCCTCAGTGTCACGTCAGTGACTTGGTTGCTAAACGAGCTTTGATAACTTTTCACAGACGCGCGTGCAAATCTTAAAGTGATATATTCTACGGTCGCCGGAGAGGGTCAAAATACGCACCACACAGGCTAACTCTCGTGCGTTCATTAATCACAAGATTTTTTTTTTTCCTGTAAAACGTTTTACTTTATGCGCGTAGAAATGAGCTCGGATTCAGGGGAAAGAGTGGACACGCATTCGCGGTGTCTTGAACGTCTGCTGGATGATGTTTACGACTTCGGTGAGCGACTTTAGCTAATTAATCGATGTTAGCTTAGCTAGCGTGTGTTGTATGAAGTAAATCTTTGCATTTTGTTTTAAACAATGTTGACATAATGAAACAGTGTTAATTAGTATAATACATTTTTTATATTCAGCTAATACTGTAGATTATTTTAAATATCTATACAAATTAAACATTAGCTGAGAAAATAAAGGTTACTTTACACTATAAAAAGATATACGGACTCTAACAAAATGTTTAAAACTGTTTAAATCTAATATTCTTCAAATATTACATTTTAAAGACATCTGTCTTTTAAGTAAAAAATATATTTCATATTTTAAATCGAAACCGTTGGTAAGTTTTGCCCCCCAGTGTTACAATTAGGAACTGCTATGTAACAGACTAGAGCAGTTTTAATGACTCCAACATTCAGGTAACAGCAATTTTCAGATATGTTGTACTTTCCCCCCCATCCTTTTCTCATTCACAGTTGATCTTGTGTTGTTAACATTAACCAGGAGCATTTGCTGTGATCACTTTTAAACATCTTCATCTACAAAAGAACAAAATAAATTAAGATGATGAATGATGGAGCTCAGAGATTTGTTTTCAGACCAGAAAAATAAGAGGGCCCAGGTCACAACCCAGTAGAACACCAGATGACCGGGAGTGAGAGCTGTATTTGTTGCCTGGCTCACATAATTTAAAAGTTTAACTAATTAATAATGATAAAAACATTTTATTCAACAGGTTGGAACTCCAGTTGTAAAGACTTTCTCTGATTTTAAGCTAATTTTATGCAAGGTTTCCTGAATTAGATTAACATTACCTTAAATTGTTGGTGTTTTCATTTTTTAATTTTTTTGATGTGGTGTCATTTTGATATTTGTTTTTTTTCTTTCTGGTTAAATAAAAGTTAGATTAAATCAACTTTTAGGACTTTAATATGAAATACCATAAACATTTCAGCCATGTGGGCCAGCTAAAGATGATTTTATTTTGAAGCGGATATTTGGAACATGATTTGACTTTAAAAAAGACTGGAATACTGTGTCTGTGATCTTGTTGATTTTATCATGCAGGATCAGCTGAGAAAAAGAAACCCAAGAAGAAGAAACAAAAAAGGTGGAAAGAAGAGGAGGGAAAGGAGTTAACGGAAGCACCAGATAGTTTAAATAAAAGCACAGAAATTCGAGCAGAAGATGGACAGAAACGCAAAATGGAGGAATCAGGTAATGAATGTCAGTCTGCAGGTTGATCTTAAGGCCAGTTTCATTGCTTAGATCTTCCTCTGCTTTTCAATGCTCAGGTCCAAATGTCCAACAGGAGAAGCAGGTGGAGGTGGTGACCTTCCAGGACCCAACGAAGAAACGGAAGACCAGTGAGGTTCTCGCTCAGGGAAAACCAGCAGTAAGCAGGTTTAGCTCCACTAACACTATGTTTTTACCTGGACAGGTGAAGCTAAGGGACTCAGTCAAGAGATGCAAATGAAAATTAGTCAAAATCCAGATATAGTTTGTCCAGATTGACTTTTTTTAGCTTCTGTTTGAACATAAATAAATAATTTTTATGGCTATTAAATTCATTTGTTGAAGCCAAATTGTCCTTTTGGAATAAATGTTTGAACAAATTTGGTTGGAAAATAATTTGACACCTGAATTATTACATAAATATTATTTAAATTGTTAACATATATTTAAAAGAGTTTCTCAATTTAATTTAAAATATCAAAGCCACAAAACACCTGAAAACATTTAATTCAAAGGATTATAGTAAGCTAAACCTAAGAATAATAAAGCATATTGAATCAAGGACACCATGAAAGAAACACAAACCGCTCAGTTGCTTTCAGAATAAAGGTTTGCAATTTTCTAAATGTCCATCAGATTTCACTTATGCTGCTAAATTTGACACAGACTTTGAGGTTGGCTCACTAACACAGGATACTGTTATTAACATTAAGGAATGCTCTATCCAGGTGTTGGTGATCACCTGTAACTTATTTGATTGGCAGCTTTATAGACCAGTGAAATGAGCTGAGGGGGAGGAGTTTTCCTGTCCAAGAAGTAACCTGTAACTCTAAGGTCATGCCCGAATTTCCACCCTACTTCCCCTAAAAAACTATAAAGTGCAGGACTATCAAGTGCCCTGGATTGTTTTAAACAGTGTATATGACGTCACAGATTTCACTAAGTGAAAACTTAATCAGTACAAGTATTTTACGAAGACTGAGTCCACTGTGTTCCCATGATGTAAAGTTGATTATTTACCAAAAAAAAATACATATATGTAAACCCTTTTTTTCTGCTGAAATTGTTTAGACACAATGCATTGTGGTCCATATTCCCCAATCTAATGAGCATCAATGCAAACTCTTTTTTTGCAGAGAATTCCGGGAAATTTCTAGGGCACTTGACTATGGAATTGTAGATTCCGACAGCTTTGCAAAATAGTGAACAGACTATACAGTGCACTATATATTTTATAGTGAAGGAAATCAGACAAGAAAAGCTTGGCTGCCATGTTTTAGATCAGGGGTCAGCAACGTTTGTGACATGCAGTGCCAATTTGAAATTATCTCCTTAACAACTGCACCATCACCAACTTTAATGCAAACTCTGTTGTCGTTCACCCTTTGGCCTGTCCCACTAGGGATCGCCGCAGGGAATCAGTTTTCACAGACTTGCACAGGTGGTTTGGCAGAAAGTTTTATGCCGGATGCCCTTCCTGACACAACCCTGTAAATTTAAAGTACAGGAAGACCCAGTTATGGATCAGCGCAAAGGATCTTGTCTGAGGACCCTCATTGGATTTTAGCTCATTGCACGCCCTGGGAATCGAACCCAGATCCTACACCCAGCCTACTGAGATATCCAGCAACCTCTAACTATAATACAAACTTTAATACAAAGAAAAACAAAAACATTTCCAATATTTCTGAAAAAATTGTCATTCACAGACACCAGATAAAGTCGCTTTTTTAAACACATTTTGGCATTAACTCCAAAAAAGTGCTTTAATAAAGATATTGCACAAAGAACATAGGCCATAGTTGAAATAGGATCGCAACTGTTTCTTTAAGAATTTGTGGTATGTCATACCTACAGCAACAGGATTGAATACGTCAAAACAAAATACCATGAATATTTCTAACTTCACAACTATTAATATAAATAGAAACAAATGTATCCTTTTGACTTATTTATCTTTTGTTACATTATGAGACAGGGCCTGAGTAACGTCATGTAAGTTAGTTCTGTCACGGTGCGTTTATTGCAGGTAAACTTTAATGTTTCTAATTTTTCGTTAGTTTGCTAATCACAGTAATTTAAAGTTTCTGGAACTGGACAGAGTCATTTTTTCACCACCAGTAAATGGAGTGATGATCAGCTGCAGATCAGCCCCTCCTGTGTATTACCCCTCCTGTGGATTGCTTCACCCATCAGCTTGGCATTTCCTGACATCAAGGGTTCAGAATGTTTTCTTTTATAAAAAGTCAAACAAATGGTTTAAAAAACAAGCTTGAGTTTTCTCAGATCATGTAGCTAAAATAAAAAAAAAAAGATATATAAACATGTACATTTTGATCTGTTGTGAACTTGTTCTTATGTGTGTCCTCTGTTTTCCGATACCGTCTCTCCGTGCATCACCTCCAGGCTACTCAGGTCGCAGAGAAGATAGAATGGTTGCCCCAGGAGCTCAGCCTGGAAAAGGTCTAATGTCTTCCAAGATTCATCGTTCCTCTCCGCGTGCTGGAACCGTGGTTTTGATCCCTGTCCTCTGTGTATGCAGGCTCGCCTGGAGGTCCACCGCTTCGGAATCACGGGCTACAAGAAGGAGCAGCAGCGGGTTTTTGAGCAGGACAGGGCGGTGATGCTGGGAGCCAGGGTGAGAACACCACACTCTACCTGCATCTCAACCTAATGTCTCTAACCCTGATCCCCACTAATAACTGATGTTGAATCAGCCTCCAAAGAGGGAATATGTGAACTACAAAACACTGCAGAAGCAAATGCAGGAGAAGAAGCAGAAGGCAAAGGAGGAGCTTCAGCCGGTAAGAGCTGTATTCACAAATCCTTTTAGGAAAAAACTGATTTCTTACAGTTTTCTTTTTGTAACCTGATGTGAAGGACACCAAGAAAAAGAAAAAGCAAAGTCAAAGGTGGGTAAGGCTACATCTTTCTTAGTTAAAAACAGATATTTGTGTAGATCCTAAACTCTGAATGCTTCTTTCAGAGATAAGAAGAGAAAAAGAGCCGCTGGTTCTGCTGCTTCGGTGTCGGGTCAGGTTGGCCGTTTTAAGAACGGCATGCTGATCCTGAGCTCCAAGGAGATTCAGAAAATCAAAGACTGGAAGTAAAGGAAAGAGGTGGATTCCAGAGCTTTTGTAGATTCTTTTGCAAACTAAAATACAAAAAAAAACTAAAATACAAAAAGAAAGAAAACGAAATGTAAGAAGTAATTTTCTTTGTTTTAGTAGGTTAGAGGATGACTCAGGTGAACCAGGACTTTTCATGTTTTCCTCCAAATGGACCCTGAATGCAACGTTCCGCAAAAACCCAAGACTTTTTATTTTGATCACAGTTAATTTATTGGCTTCCTTATAAATGACAAAAACAGAGACATTTGTGTTTGACACACATTTTTTTCTGCATTCTTCATGTACAAACCATGTAAACATTTCCATCAGGTGGTTGAAAGTAACAAAGATTTTCATGTAAAAGACTTTAAAGGGAAACATTTTTGGATTCAATAAAGGTTTTCTGCAGTTTCTTACACCCAAAAATGGAAGTTAAACCTACAAAATAAAACAAAAAAAAACTGGAGAATTATTTTCAAATATCTTTTGTTAAATATCTTTTTAAAAAAAAGGCAAAGACATGCTTTAAATCAGCACCAAATGTTGGACATGGATCAGGTAAATGTCACATTCATGTATATGTGTCAGGAAAAAGGGGGCGTGTCTTAAAATCACAAACAGAACCACAGCAGTCCTGAAATAAGCAATTTTTTTTCCCTAAAAAAGGAGGGGGGGAAAAAACCCTCTCCTGTGCTGTTTGAACTTTGAACATCCACGCAGACATGCTGGCTCCAACTTCTGGTCAAAATGGGGTCAACAATATCACGAAAATATGGCTATAAAAGCGCCACATCAGAAGAAAATGCTCCTCTAGATTCATCTTGAGAGTTAAAATGGATCTCCTACCTGACTCCTGCTTTAATATAAGATTTGTGTCACATGGAAAACGTGTTAAACATGCATGAAGAGAGAAAATAGAGAATGTAAACATGAAATGTTGAAAAATATGGCGTCTACTGATCCACGGACATCTGCAGGCCCCTTTTGACCACCTGAGGGCTGCTAAACATTTTCCCTTAACCTTGAATTTTTAAAATTACATTTTTCAATTTTTTATGTACATTTTACTATTGTACAAATGAAAAGAAATGTCCAAAGAAAAACTTAAATTTCTAACATGCACTTTGAATACTTTTTAGATAAAATATATATACACTTAAACGTTCACAAATAAATACATGTTTTAACTATAAAGTTATTTGTTTTGTTTTTGTTTTCTCAACGTTTAGAAGTTTCAGCTGGAAACGTCAACAAAAATAAACATTTTGTAGGAAAATACCTGGAATTTGAATTGAGCCGAAACAACAGGAAACCAAAAGAAAACTTACTTGGGATTTTCTCCTTTAAGTCCACATTCACAATACAATTTCTATTACACAAAAACATATTTTCTTCTTTTCTCCTCCTTTAAAAATGTTCAATTCAGGGTTGGGCAACTAAAGACCTTGAGAAAATAACTCAATTTTGGCTGCTTCTGATTGGCAGGAGACACCTAATCAAGGTAACCAGCAGAATAAAGAGAGGGGTAGAGTAACCAAACAGTAACTAAAACACCTACTCAGTTACAGTTTCAATATTTGAAAAAAACAAATGTAAATAATAAACAACTTAAATAATAATCAAAGTGTGGAAAAAAGGAAGCTTTTCCTGGTGGGAATAAAAAATGGGAAAAAAAATTGGAGATAAATGTAACTTGATGTTTTTGAGTAAAACGACTTCTTCATCATAAACATCTTTAAAAAAATTCAGATGCATTAATGATTTTTTTCACATCTTGTCAGAGTTCTTGGAGAATAAATAAAAATGTATTAAACGTTTTTATTATTTAAATACAGTCAAGGCAGAAAAAAAATTATACTTTAAGAAGCCATTTATTTTCAGTTTATTCCTCCAATATTCTTTACATCCAATCAATTTACTTTAGTTTTATTTTATCCGTAAGAGAAAATGATTATTACATGAATACAGCCTGTAATTTTGCAAGTTGTTCCACTTATAAATCAAGGAGAGGTCTAAAATGTTCATCTTAAGTCCAGAGTTTTATGAAATGAGTTTTTCCTCACCAAGGAGGGTCTAGGGGCAGGGATGACAGTTTTGCTTAGTCTGTTTAGTTTACTTCAGCAACCAGCGATTGTTTATATTTTATTGATTGACTTCATGTTCTTTGCATAAATACCAGTGTGAAGCCCATTGAAATGGCTATGGTTGTGATTTTGGGCAATATAAATGAAATTGAATTAAGTTGAATTGAATTGTTCACTGTGACAGAGATATAAAACACAATGTAAGATCTTTTAAAAATGTATATGTATGCTGCTGCAGCAAATAAGTATTTGATCACCTCAGAAAATCAATGCTATGGTTTTGTACTGCAGTCTTTGTTTGCAATTACACAGGTCAAAGGTTTCCTGTAGTTTTTCCACCAGGTTTGTACAAACTGCAGGAGGGATTCGGCCCACTCCTCCTCACAGATCTTCTTTAGATCAGTCAGGTTTTTTTGGTTGTCGCTGAGAAACAGAGTTTGAGCTCCCTCCAAAGGTTTTCAATTGGGTTTAGATCTGGAAACTGGCTAGGCCACATCAGAACCTTGATATGCTTCTTGCTAAGTAAGATAAGTTCTTACTCCTTGGTTCTCCTGCTGTGTGCTTCAGGTCACTGTCATGTTGGAAGACCCTGCCATGACCCATCTTCAATGCTCTTACTGAGGGAAGGAGGTCGTCCTCAAAAATCTCACAAAACATGGCCCCAGTGATCCTCTCTCTAATACAGTCCAGTCGTTCTGTCCCATGTGCAGAAAAACCCCTCCATAGCATGATGCTACCACCCCTATGCTTCACAGTAGGTAGATGGTGTTCTTGGGATGGTACTCATTATTCTACCTCCAAACACGGTGAGTATAATTAAGACCAAAAGTTCTATTGTGGTCTCATCTGACCAAATGACTTTCTCCCATCTCTGGATCATTCAATGAAAAACTTAAGACGGACCTGGACATGTGCTGATTTAAGCAGGCGAACCTTTCATGTCGTGCATGTTTTCAAACCATGACGTCTCAGTGTATTACCAACAGTAACCGTAGAAATGATGATCCCGGCTCTTTTCAGGTCATTGACCAGCTCCTCTCTTGTAGTTCTGGGCTGAGTCCTTACCTTTCTCTGGATCATTGAGACACTATGAGGTGAGATCTTGCATGCAGTCCCAGTCAGAGGAAGATTGACAGTCATATTTAGTTTCTTCCTTTTTCTAATATTTGCTCCAACAGTGGATCTTTTTCCACCAAGCCGTGAAGCCTTGTGAAGCTTATCCTTGTAAAGGTTTACAGTTTAGTCTCTGGTGTCTTTAGACAGCTCTTTGGTCTTGGCCATGTCAATAGTTGGAGTCTGATTGTATGGGGTGGACAGGTGTATTTATGCAGCTAACCACCTTAAACAGGTGCTTCTAATTTAGAATAAGTGGAGGTGGAATATTTATATAGTTATATATAACAGGTCTTTGAGAGTCAGAATTCTAGCTGATGGACAGGTGTTCAAATACCTTTTTGCAGCAGGACCATACAAATACATTAAAAAAAATCATACAATGCAATTGTCAGATTTTTTGGGGATTATGTTTCTCATAGTGGACATGTACCTGAGAGGAAAATGTCAGACCCCTCCATGATTTATAAGTTAAACAACTTGCTAAATCACAGTGTACAAAGATTTGACTGATTATTGATTATTTGACTCATAAATGTATATTTAGTGAGATAAAGATGATGGAAGCAAGGATTTTCCCTTAATACTACTAAAAGAAAATCTTAACACTTCTGCGAATTGAAGGGAATGCTGTTTACTGTCCCACAGAACTCCTGTAACTAGGTACTGGTTATTCTGACTGTAGTTAAAGAGAAGCTATCTGGAAAAATGGGAGAGAAGCCTTATTAGGTCTGAAGCTGACCCCTCAATTTAGAGACTTTTATTTTGAAAAAGTGCAAGGATTTGTAAAAGTAAACTATACTTTCCATGTTCCCCTTCTATTTTTATTCAAAGTTCCTTAAATAAAGATGTAACAACAAAAAATTAAATATGACTTTATGTCCCTGATTATATGTTTAGAAATTGGGTTATTAGTCTAATTTAAAAAAATATTGCATAGGAAAAAAATTATGAAAAACAGTTGCAATTTTCCTTTTTATATTAGGTTTGGTAATTCTGTAAAAAGTCATGGCTGAACAGCAGGGAGAGGAAATCTCTATTGTTTACATCACTTGTTAAAAAAAATGATCCACATGTCCGTATTGACACAACACTCACTCATGCTTTGTGCGGGACAGAAATACGTCACAGATCAGCGTCAGCAAAATCTCATAAATCCAAACCATTTCCGTCTCTGCTTCATGAAAGTCAGACAGGGAATATTTTATGTAAACGGTGTGTTTCTATGGCCCTGCAGTCACAGTGTTGTGGTTGTTAGCCCCTCCCACCTGTAGCAGCAGTTTAACCTGATGAGGCTTCCAGCAATCTCTGTTTCAGATCATCAAAGAAGCTGAAGCTTTCTGATGTTTCAGAGAGATGAGTAAAGTTTTAGTTGTTAGTCTCTTATATTTGACTTTACAGAGCCAAGGAGAGCTCCTGCAGAGCAATAATTAAATAAAAAAAATAAAAAAATAAAAAAAAAAAATCAACCAATTTGTTTTTCCAATTTCTTCCCAAAAAGATCAACACTTTGATCTAATTTACATTGGGAAAAGAACAGGTGAGGTTACTCTCATATAAAGTCAATAATATCTTGGCAATCAAAAATTGTACCAATCCCAAAATTCCAAGATTTTACATATATGTAACCTAGAAGTTGCACTACAATGAAAACATAAAATGTAAACAAATCTTTTTTAGTTGAAGTTTCCATTAAATATTTAAAACATTTAAGGGATGTGTTCTCACTGACTATAACCTTGAAAGAGCACATTTTTTTGCCCATGTAAACTTCTTGCATTTACATTGAGTTCAGTGATTTGCCCACTGCACTACAGAAAGTGGCTGTGGGCACCTTCTTTTGTTTGTTTACTATCCATTCCTAAATAGAAAGTAGAAAGGCTAGCAGCACATTCTAAGCTAAATGCATACTTAGTTCTTATCACTGTCAAGTATGGGACAGTACACTTGAAATATTGTGTGTTGAGCTGCACTGGCCCATAGAACACAGCAATCCCAAAACCAGATTTACTTAGGATTCAAACAAACTTGGGCACAGATTGGATGGAGCGTTCACAGTGGGCCTTTTAGTATGGACCAGAGTTTGTTTTTCTTTGGTAAACGTTTTGTTAAATGTCCTTCAGGTTTGGGCGACAAAAAACCCTGGAATTGCCTCAAAACGTGCACTTGAAAATGAACCTTAGTGTGGTTCACACCAGTGGGACTGCAAACAGACTAGCTGCAGAAGACATAAACCGGCCACAGAAGAAACTTGAGTCACTTCAATGTTAGAAAATGCCTCATTGTTATCCAAACTGCATATAAAAAAATTATTAGCTTATCAATGTATCGGGGAAGTGCAGGAACTTATCCATGTTTAAATAAAGTTTTTTTTTTGTGCTTTTTTTCCCCCTCTTCCTGGACAGAGTTGCTTTAGCAAACACTAAACAAAGCAAACACTCTTGCAACAGAGGTGGATTAGCCAACTAGAGAGTGCAGTGAAAAAAAACCAAACTAAACAAAGAGAAGTTTGTGGATTTTCTGCTAAGTAACACTAACATTACATGAAGTTAGGGGTGTAACGGATCGTACGGATCACTTGCCACGGTTCCCCATACACGTGTACTGCAGATCCCCCACCCCCTGCTGCGCGTCATTTAGATCAATTCCAACAGAGGCTGGCGTTGCAAACAGCTCCGACCGGTGGCTAACCTGACTCACATCTCGTGAGTCGCGGCTCAAGTCTCGTGGGTTGCGACCAAATCTTGTAAGTCACGACTGAAGTATCGTCAGCCACGAGCTCTGGAGTGAACCTGCGTCGCCGCCATATTGGAGGGGTCTACTTTAGCTTGGCTACATCCACAACCAGCTGCAGTGAGCGGAGAATCTAAGCCAAGCCGTTTGTTTTTGCAGCCTTCAGATGCCACAACTGGTGCTCTATTGAGAACAGATCATGTGGAATTACCATTCATAAGTAAGTTGTAAGAATCTTTTGGTTATTAGAGCATTTACAGCATTTATAAGTTTGTATAATCGTAAACAAAGTTCCGTGGCTAACAAAGAAATGCTAATGGCAGAACCTGTTCCTTCCCCTTGTTATGTTTTGCTATATTGTTGATCTTTTTTCCACTGTCCAATTTCCGAGGTTTCCCAGTGACGTAGAATTACAGAGGTGTTGGAAGTTGCAAGAAGAAGGAGGATTTTGTTGTGACTGAGTTCTCCAGGCTCTGCAGGAGTTAAAGGACTTTAACAGGACGGGACAGATTGTCCAGCTGAGAGAAGATGGAATCCCATCTGTCTTCAACTTTACATCCCATCTCTAAAGGGTTAGTTTATTACTCTATTTTAATCTGAAATTATTTTATACAGTTCTCCATCATGAGATTTCAAATGCTACAGGAGCATGTTCAAAAGCCTGAAAACATGATTTTCATTGGAGTGGGTCATTAAAAGTATATTTTAGCCAA
>BNCR01000336.1:0-43953 GCA_014656515.1 Oryzias celebensis
AAAAAGTTAGCATATTGCTAAAACGTTAGCTTAACTCAGAATTAGCCCAAAAAACCCCATTATTAGCCAAATTAGCGAAAAAAGTTAGCATATTGCTAAAACGTTAGCTTAACTCAGAATTAGCCCAAAAACCCCATTATTAGCCAAATTAGCGAAAAAAGTTAGCATATTGCTAAAACGTTAGCTTAACTCAGAATTAGCCCAAAAACCCCATTATTTAGCCAAATTAGCGAAAAAAGTTAGCATATTGCTAAAACGTTAGCTTAACTCAGAATTAGCCCAAAAAACCCCATTATTAGCCAAATTAGCGAAAAAAGTTAGCATATTGCTAAAACGTTAGCTTAACTCAGAATTAGCCCAAAAAACCCCATTATTAGCCAAATTAGCGAAAAAAGTTAGCATATTGCTAAAACGTTAGCTTAACTCAGAATTAGCCCAAAAAACCCATTATTAGCCAAATTAGCGAAAAAAGTTAGCATATTGCTAAAACGTTAGCTTAACTCAGAATTAGCCCAAAAAACCCCATTATTAGCCAAATTAGCGAAAAAAGTTAGCATATTGCTAAAACGTTAGCTTAACTCAGAATTAGCCCAAAAAACCCCATTATAAGCCAAATTAGCTAAAAAAGTTAGCATATTGCTAAAACGTTAGCTTAACTCAGAATTAGCCCAAAAAACCCCATTATAAGTCAATGTAGTGGAAAAAGTTAGCATGTTGCTAATACATTGCCTTAACCCAGAAACTGCCCTCAAAGAACCCCATTATGCTCTATATAAGAAATGAATGGGAAAAAAAGCACTTTTTCAAAATGGCGGCTTTTCTGTTGGTTTAATCGCCATAGCAACCATTTTAGGTTTTGATCCCCCGTGACACCGAACAGATAGACGTCAGTTTCAGACAAATCGGAAAACGTTAACCCTTAAAACCCCTTAGCAACGAAGGTTATTCGCTAGCCACGCCCACATTTTTAATATATTCGTATCCGGTTCTATTATATCATGTCCAGTTCTGGTCTGGGCTCAACATATTGAATTTTCACAAGAATCCATCAAAAATTGGCGAGTATAAAGACTGCGCCACTTTTGCAAGGTTGTCATGCGCACGCCATTTAAAATCTACAACTTCTAATTCCAACATTTTGTTCGCAATTGCTTCTCTTGATGCCCAAGTAGTTACAAGACGATCGATAAAAATTCCAAGGACGAGTTTTCGTTTGAAGCTAGTGCTAAACTAGCTTTTTTTTGCAAATTCAAGATGGCGGCCCCTTCCGAAGGTCAAAGGTCAAAAACTCTACATGTCAGTGTAGACTTGCGCTAGCACCCTTTGGACGAAATTTCGTTAAGATCGCCAAAACAAAAGGTCACTTTTGATGTAGTTGAAAATCGCCATTGTCAGATTTTGAAACAAAATGGCCGCCAAGGAGTGAGTCGGGTGGTCATCGCGTAATAATTTTAAATCTTCGTTTGGATATCCCCGATAAAGTTGCGTAGGTTTCGTTCGTCAATTCTAAAAAAAAATTCCGAAAAAATCGTTTTTCGCCGAGTCAGCGCTTTTTTTTTGCGTCGGTTTTTCGCTTCCCCTGGCCTCAATTTTTACATTATAGTTTCAAAAGTTACATTGCCACGTTCAGCCTGGCGTACCGCACGCGTGGATATGCGTTTTGTGATATTTCGCTAAAACATGCGCAAGCTAGCTAAAACCGTGGCGGTGCGAGCTCGCCACGCGCACGCCATTCAAATTCTACAACTTCTAATTCCAACATTTTGTCCACAGTTCCCGGCCATTGATGCTCATGAAGTTACAAGACGATTGATGAAAATCCCTAGGACGAGTTTTCGTTTGTAGCTTGTACTAAACGTGCTTTTTTTGAAAAATTCAAGATGGCGGCCAGTTCCCAAGGTCAAAGGTCAATGAAACTTCTGTGGTGATTGTAGACTCCGGCTGGCGGGATGTGTGTGAAGTTTCGTAAAAATCGGAACAACCAAAGTGTCGTTTTCCCATATTGTGGAAAAACGTGAAAATCGCCAAATCTCGCACTTCGCCACAAATGGCCGCCAAGGCGTGGGTCGTGTGGCCCCCCATAATGATTTCAAAAGCTCTCCTGGATACCCCCGACGCGTGTGTTTTGGTTTCGTGTGCGTATTTAAAATTTTTTTTTTTGCTCCTAACAAATTTCGGCCCATTCATTTTTTCGCGGGATCGCACGCCGTGATGTCATCGTTGTGGGGGGGGTCGTTCACTTTAAAAAAATTATTTTACAATTTTCCCCAGGTTTGTGGAAATTTTGGTGAGTTTTCGGGTATGTTCAGGGGGTCAAATTTAGGCAAACAGGCGTTAAAAACCGCGAATAATATAATAAACAAAGCAGAAACAATATAGAAGTTTTTGCGTCTAGGATTAAGTGTGTCCTTTTGTGTATTTGTCTTGTACTACACACTGGTCAGGTCTGTTAAAGCTTAGGCCCTTGGATTGAGGCCTTTTAAAGGGCTTTTTCGTTTTTTGGGTTAAAGCAAAAACAATATGGTCCTTGCAGACAGGACCCTGCTGCTGCGGGCCATAATTAAAGCCGCAAGCGGCGTTGGATGGCCCGCAGGCGCTACCCGTCGCCCTAGCCCTGGCCTCTACAGCCACCGCCGCCCTAGCCCTGGCCTCCTCGCACCTCCGCCGCCCTAGCCCTGGCCTCTTCACGCCTCCGCCGCCCTTGCCGCCCTCCTCTACGCACCACTTTGCCCCTACCGCCCACCTATGAGCCCCCTCCACCGCCCCCAAAGTGCACGATTGACCCTATTCACACTTTTAGCCCAAAAAACCCATTATAAGCCAAATTAGCGAAAAAAGTTAGCATATTGCTAAAACGTTAGCTTAACTCAGAATTAGCCCAAAAAAACCCCACTATTAGCCAAATTAGCGAAAAAGTTAGCATATTGCTAAAACGTTAGCTTAACTCAGAATTAGCCCAAAAAACCCCCTTTTATTAGCCAAATTAGCGAAAAAAGTTAGCATATTGCTAAAACGTTAGCTTAACTCAGAATTAGCCCAAAAACCCCATTATTAGCCAAATTAGCAAAAAAGTTAGCATATTGCTAAAACGTTAGCTTAACTCAGAATTAGCCCAAAAAACCCATTATTAGCCAAATTAGCGAAAAAAGTTAGCATATTGCTAAAACGTTAGCTTAACTCAGAATTAGCCCAAAAAACCCATTATTAGCCAAATTAGCAAAAAAGTTAGCATACTGCTAAAACGTTAGCTTAACTCAGAATTAGCCCAAAAAGCCCCTTTTATTAGCCAAATTAGCGAAAAAGTTAGCATATTGCTAAAACTAGCTTAACTCAGAATTAGCCCAAAAAACCCCATTATTAGCCAAATTAGCGAAAAAGTTAGCATATTGCTAAAACGTTAGCTTAACTCAGAATTAGCCCAAAAAACCCCATTATTAGCCAAATTAGCTAAAAAAGTTAGCATATTGCTAAAACGTTAGCTTAACTCAGAATTAGCCCAAAAAACCCCATTATAAGCCAAATTAGCTAAAAAAGTTAGCATATTGCTAAAACGTTAGCTTAACTCAGAATTAGCCCAAAAAACCCCATTATAAGTCAATGTAGTGGAAAAAGTTAGCATGTTGCTAATACATTGCCTTAACCAGAAACTGCCCTCAAAGAACCCATTATGCTCTATATAAGAAATTAATGGGAAAAAAAAGCACTTTTTTCAAAATGGCGGCTTTTCTGTTGGTTTAATCGCCATAGCAACCATTTTAGGTTTTGATCCCCCGTGACACGAACAGATAGACGTCAGTTTCAGACAAATCGGAAAACGTTAAACCCTTAAACCCCTTAGCAACGAAGGTTATTCGCTAGCCACGCCCACATTTTTAATATATTCGTATCCGGTTCTATTATATCATGTCCAGTTCTGGTCTGGGCTCAACATATTGAATTTTCACAAAATCCATCAAAAAATTGGCCGAGTATAAAGACTGCGCCACTTTTGCAAGGTTGTACGCGCACGCCATTTAAAATCACAACTTCTAATTCCAACATTTTGTTCGCAATTGCTTCCTCTTGATGCCCAAGTAGTTACAAGACGATCGATAAAAATTCCAAGGACGAGTTTTCGTTTGAAGCTAGTGCTAAACTAGCTTTTTTTGTAAATTCAAGATGGCGGCCCCTTCCGAAGGTCAAAGGTCAACGAAACTCTACATGTCAGCGTAGACTTGCGCTAGCACCTTTGGACGAAATTTCGTTAAGATCGCCAAACAAAAGGTCACTTTTGATGTAGTTGAAAATCGCCAATTGTCAGATTTTGAAACAAAATGGCCGCCAAGGAGTGAGTCGGGTGGTCATCGCGTAATAATTTTAAATCTTCGTTTGGATATCCCCGATAAAGTTGCGTAGGTTTCGTTCGTCAATTCTAAAAAAAAATTCCGAAAAAATCGTTTTTCGCCGAGTCGGCGCTTTTTTTTGCGTCGGTTTTTCGCTTCCCCTGGCCTCAATTTTTACATTATAGTTTCAAAAGTTACATTGCCACGTTCAGCCTGGCGTACCGCACGCGTGGATATGCGTTTTGTGATATTTCGCTAAAACATGCGCAAGCTAGCTAAAACCGTGGCGTTGCGAGCTCGCCACGCGCACGCCATTCAAATTCTACAACTTCTAATTCCAACATTTTGTCCACAGTTCCCGGCCATTGATGCTCGTGAAGTTACAAGACGATTGATGAAAATCCCTAGGACGAGTTTTCGTTTGTAGCTTGTACTAAACGTGCTTTTTTTGAAAAATTCAAGATGGCGGCCTTTTCCAAGGTCAAAGGTCGATGAAACTTCTGTGGTGATTGTAGACTCCGGCTGGCGGGATGTGTGTGAAGTTTCGTAAAAATCGGAAGAACCAAAGTGTCGGTTTTCCCATATTGCGGAAAAACGTGAAAATCGCCAAATCTCGCACTTCGCCACAAAATGGCCGCCAAGGCGTGGGTCGTGTGGCCCCCCCATAATGATTTCAAAAGCTCTCCTGGATACCCCCGACACGTGTGTTTTGGTTTCGTGTGCGTATTTCAAAATTTTTTTTTGCCCATAAGCGATTTTCGGCCCATTCATTTTTTTACGGATCGCACGCCGTGATGTCATCGTGTGGGGGGGGTTTCGTGCACTATTCGAAAATTCATTTCACATTTTCCCCAGGTTGTGGAAATTTTGGTGAGTTTTCGGGTATGTGGCGGGGGTGAAAAATTGGCTCAAACTGCAGAAAGAAAGAAGAATAATAATTAAAAGCCGCAAGCGGCGTTGGATGGCCCGCAGGCGCTACCCGTCGCCCTAGCCCTGGCCTCTACACGCCACCGCCGCCCTAGCCCTGGCCTCCTCGCACCTCCGCCGCCCTAGCCCTGGCCTCTTCACGCCTCCGCCGCCCTTGCCGCCCTTCTCTACGTACCACTCTTGCCCTTACCGCCCACCTCTGAGCCCCCTCCCCCAGCCCCCGCAGTGGCACCATTGACCCTATATCACTTTTAGCCCAAAAAATCCCTCTATTAGCCAAATTAGCTAAAAAAGTTAGCATATAGCTAAAACGTTAGCTTAACTCAGAATTAGCCCAAAAAACCCCATTATTAGCCAAATAGCGAAAAAAGTAAGCATATAGCTAAAACGTTAGCTTAACTCAGAATTAGCCCAAAATACCCCATTATTAGCCAAATAAGCGAAAAAAGTTAGCATATTGCTAAAACGTTAGCTTAACTCAGAATTAGCCCAAAAAACCCCATTATTAGCCAAATTAGCGAAAAAGTTAGCATTTTGCTAAAACGTTAGCTTAACTCAGAATTAGCCCAAAAAACCCCATTATATAGCCAAATTAGCGAAATAAGTTAGCATATTGCTAAAACGTTAGCTTAACTCAGAATTAGCCCAAAAAACCCCATTATTAGCCAAATTAGCGAAAAAGTTAGCATATTGCTAAAACGTTAGCTTAACTCAGAATTAGCCCAAACACCCCATTATAAGCCAAATTAGCGAAATAAGTTAGCATATTGCTAAAACGTTAGCTTAACTCAGAATTAGCCCAAAAAACCCCATTATTAGCCAAATTAGCGAAAAAGTTAGCATATTGCTAAAACGTTAGCTTAACTCAGAATTAGCCAAAAAACCCCATTATTAAGCTAAATTAGCGAAAAAAGTTAGCATATTGCTAAAACGTTAGCTTAACTCAGAATTAGCCCAAAAAACCCCATTTATTAGCCAAATTAGCGAAAAAAGTTAGCATATTGCTAAAATGTTAGCTTAACTCAGAATTAGCCCAAAAAACCCCATTATAAGCCAAATTAGCGAAAAAAGGTTAGCATATTGCTAAAACGTTAGCTTAACTCAGAATTAGCCCAAAAAACCCCATTATAAGCCAAATTAGCGAAAAAAGTTAGCATATTGCTAAAACGTTAGCTTAACTCAGAATTAGCCCAAAAAACCCCATTATAAGCTAAATTAGCGAAAAAAGTTAGCATATTGCTAAAACGTTAGCTTAACTCAGAATGAGCCCAAAAAACCCCATTATAAGCCAAATTAGCGAAAAAGTTAGCATATTGCTAAAACGTTAGCTTAACTCAGAATTAGCCCAAAAAACCCCATTATAGCCAAATTAGCGAAAAAGTTAGCATATTGCTAAAAAGCTACATTGACTTAACTCAGAAACTGCCCCCAAAAAGCCCCATTATGCTCTATGTAAGAAAATGATGACTAAAAAAGGACTTTTTTTCAAAATGGCGGCTTTTCTGTTGGTTTAATCGCCTTAGCAACCATTTTATGTTTCGATCGCCCCGTGACACCGAACAGATAGACGTCAGTTTCAGACAGATCGGAAAAAGTAAACCTTTGAAACCCCTTAGCAACAAAGGTTATTCGTAGCCACGCCCACTTTCCTAATGTATTCGTATTCGCTCCTATTATGTCATGTCCAGTTCTGGTCAGAGGTCAACATATTAAATTTTCACAAGAATCCGTCAAAAAATGGCCGAGTATAAAGACTGCGCCACTTTTGCGAGCTAGCTACGCGCACACCGTTTGAGATACAGAGTTACTATTGGTACCAAATTTCACAAATTTCCTCCCGATGATGCTATTAAAGTTTGAAGAAGATCGGGAAAAAAAACCCTTGGGCTGAATTTTTCATTTAGCTAGGAGTAAAAACGATTTTTTTTGAAAATTCAAGATGGCGGCCTCTTCCCAAGGTCAAACCGAAACGATACTTCTTGGGTCATCGTAGACTGGCGCTAGCTTGCATGTGTGAAATTTCGTTTAAATTGTGACAACGAAAGGTCGGTTTTCACGTACGTTAAATATCGCGGAATGTCCGATTTTGAAACAAAATGGCCGCCAAACCGTTGGTCGTGTGGCAATCACGTAATAATTTCAAAACTTCGTTTGGATATCCCCGATAAAGTTATGTAGGTTTCGTTCGTCAATTCTAAAAAAAAAATTCCGAAAAAATCGTTTTTCGCCGAGTCAGCGCTTTTTTTTTGCGTCGGTTTTTCGCTTCCCCTGGCCTCAATTTTTACATTACAAGTTTCAAATGTTACATTGCCACATTCAGCCTGGCGTACCGCACGCGTGGATATGCGTTTTGTGATATTTCGCTAAAAACATGCGCAAGCTAGCTAAAACCGTGGCGGTTGCGAGCTCGCCACGCGCACGCCATTCATATTCTACAACTTCTAATTCCAACATTTTGTCCACAGTTCCCGGCCATTGATGCTCGTGAAGTTACAAGACGATTGAAGAAAATCCTAGGACGAGTTTTCGTTTGTAGCTTGTACTAAACGTGCTTTTTTAAAAAAAATTCAAGATGGCGGCCAGTTCCCAAGGTCAAAGGTCGATGAAACTTTTGTGGTGATTGTAGACTCCGGCTGGCGGGATGTGTGTGAAGTTTCGTAAAAATCGGCAGAACCCAAAGTGTCGTTTCCCATATTGTCGAAAACGCGAAAAACGCCAAATCTCGCACTTCGCCACAAAATGGCCGCCAAGGCGTGGGTCGTGTGGCCCCCCCATTAATGATTTCAAAAGTTCTCCTGGATACCCCTGACGCGTGAGTTTTTGGTTTCGTTTGCGTTTTCTGAAATTTTTTTTTTTGGCCCCATGCACGTTTTCGGCCCCATTCATTTTTTTGGCGGTATCGCTCGCCGTGATGTCATCGTTTTGGGGGGATTTCGTTCACTTCAAAAAAAATTATTTTTCAATTTTATCTAGGTTTGTGGAAATTTTGGTGAGTTTTCGGGTATGTTCAGGGGGTCAAATTTACGATCTCCGGATCCGTTAGAAAGAAGAATAATAATTAAAGCCGCAAGCGGCGTTGGATGGCCCGCAGCGCTACCGTCGCCTAGCCCTGGCCTCTACACGCCACCGCCGCCATAGCCCTGGCCTCCCCGCACCTCCGCCGCCCTCGCCGCCCTCCTCTACGCATCACTGTTGCCCTTCATGCCCACCTCTGAGCCCCCTCGCACCGCCCCCGCAGTGCACCGTTGACCTTATAAACACTTTCAGCCCAAAAAACCACATTATAAGCCAATTAGCGAAAAATGTTAGCATACTGCTAAAACGTTAGCTTAACTCAGATTTAGCCCAAAAAGCCCCATTATAGCCAAATTAGCGAAAAAAAGTTAGCATATTGCTAAAACGTTAGCTTAACTCAGAATTAGCCCAAAAAAACCCCATTATTAGCCAAATTAGCGAAAAAAGTTAGCATACTGCTAAAACGTAGCTTAACTCAGATTTAGCCCAAAAAGCCCCATTATTAGCCAAATTAGCGAAAAAAGTTAGCATATTGCTAAAACGTTAGCTTAACTCAGAATTAGCCCAAAAAACCCCATTATTAGCCAAATTAGCGAAAAAAGTTAGCATATGCTAAAACGTTAGCTTAACTCAGAATTAGCCCAAAAAACCCATTATTAGCCAAATTAGCGAAAAAAGTTAGCATATTGCTAAAACGTTAGCTTATCTCAGAATTAGCCCAAAAAACCCCATTATAAGCCAAATTAGCAAAAAAAAGTTAGCATATTGCTAAAACGTTAGCTTAACTCAGAATTAGCCCAAAAAACCCCATCATTAGCCAAATTAGCGAAAAAAGTTAGCATATTGCTAAAACGTTAGCTTGACTCAGAATTAGCCCAAAAAACCCTATTATAAGCCAAATTAGCGAAAAAAAGTTAGCATATTGCTAAAACGTTAGCCTTATCTCAGAATTAGCCCAAAAAACCCCATTATAAGCCAAATTAGCAAAAAAAGTTAGCATATTGCTAAAACGTTAGCTTAACTCAGAATTAGCCCAAAAAAACCCCATCATTAGCCAAATTAGCGAAAAAAGTTAGCATATTGCTAAAACGTTAGCTTAACTCAGAATTAGCCCAAAAAACCCCATTATTAGCCAAATTAGCAAAAAAAAGTTAGCATATTGCTATTACATTGATTTTACCCAGAAACTGCCCCCCAAAAAGCCCATTATGCTCTATGTAAGAAAATGATGACTAAAAAAGGACTTTTTTTCAAAATGGCGGCTTTTCTGTTGGTTTTATCGCCTTAGCAACCATTTTATAGTTCGATCGCCCCGTGACACCGAACAGATAGACGTCAGTTTCAGACAGATCGGAAAAAGTAAACCTTTGAAACCCTTAGCAACAAAGGTTATTCGGTAGCCACGCCCACTTTCCTAATGTATTCGTATTCGCTCCTATTATGTCATGTCCAGTTCTGGTCAGAGGTCAACATATTAAATTTTCACAAGAATCCGTCAAAAAATGGCCGAGTATAAAGACTGCGCCACTTTTGCGAGCTAGCTACGCGCACACCGTTTGAGATACAGAGTTACTATTGGTACCAAATTTTCACAAATTTCCTCCCGATGATGCTATTAAAGTTTGAAGAAGATCGGGAAAAAAAAACCCTTGGGCTGAATTTTTCATTTAGCTAGGAGTAAAAACGATTTTTTTTGAAAATTCAAGATGGCGGCCTCTTCCCAAGGTCAAACCGAAACGATACTTCTTGGGTCATCGTAGACTGGCGCTAGCTGCATGTGTGTGAAATTTCGTTTAAATTGTGACAACGAAAGGTCGGTTTTCACGTACGTAAATATCGCGGAATGTCCGATTTTGAAACAAAATGGCCGCCAAACCGTTGGTCGTGTGGCAATCACGTAATAATTTCAAAAACTTCGTTGGATATCCCCGATAAAGTTATGTAGGTTTCGTTCGTCAATTCTAAAAAAAAAATTCCGAAAAAATCATTTTTCGCCGAGTCAGCGCTTTTTTTTGCGTCGGTTTTTCGCTTCCCCTGGCCTCAATTTTTACATTATAGTTTCAAAAGTTACATTGCCACATTCAGCCTGGCGTACCGCACGCGTGGATATGCGTTTTGTGATATTTCGCTAAAACATGCGCAAGCTAGCTAAAACCGTGGCGGTTGCGAGCTCGCCACGCGCACGCCATTCATATTCTACAACTTCTAATTCCAACATTTGTCCACAGTTCCCGGCCATTGATGCTCGTGAAGTTACAAGACGATTGAAGAAAATCCCTAGGACGAGTTTTCGTTTGAAGCTTGTACTAAACGTGCTTTTTTTGAACAATTCAAGATGGCGGCCACTTCCCAAGGTCAAAGGTCGATGAAACTTCTGTGGTGATTGTAGACTCCGGCTGGCGGGATGTGTGTGAAGTTTCGTAAAAATCGCAGAACCAAAGTGTCGATTTCCCATATTGTCGAAAAACGCGAAAATCGCCAAATCTCGCACTTCGCCACAAAATGGCCGCCAAGGCGTGGGTCGTGCGGCCCCCCCATAATGATTTCAAAAGCTCTCCTGGATACCCCCGACACGTGTGTTTTGGTTTCGTGTGCGTATTTCAAAATTTTTTTTTTTGGCCCCATAAGCGATTTTCGGCCCATTCATTTTTTTTACGGTATCGCACGCCGTGATGTCATCGTCGAGGGGGGGGTTTCGTGCACTATGTCGAAAATTCATTTCACATTTTCCCCAGGTATGTGGAAATTTTGGTGAGTTTTCGGGTATGTGGCGGGGGTGAAAAATTGGCTCAAACTTGCAGAAAGAAAGAAGAATAATAATAAACAAAGCAAAAACAATATAGAAGCTTTTTTGCGACTAGGCCTGTGTGTGTCTTTTTGTGTGTTTTGTCTTCTACTACACACTGGTCAGGTCTGTTAAGCTTAGGCCCTTGATTGAGGCCTTTTAAAGGGCTTTTTCGTTTTTTGGTCCAAGCAAATATAATATGTCCTTGCAGACAGGACCCCTGCTGCTGCGGGCCATAATAATAATAATAATAAACAAAGCAAAAACAATATAGAAGTTTTTGCGTCTAGGATTTAGTGCGTCCTTTTGTGTATCTTGTCTTGTACTACACACTGGTCAGGTCTGTTAAAGCTTAGGCCCTTGGATTGAGGCCTTTTAAAGGGCTTTTGCGTTTTTTGGGTTAAAGCAAAACAATATGGTCCTTGCAGACAGGACCCTGCTGCTGCGGGCCATAATTAAAGCCGCAAGCGGCGTTGGATGGCCCGCAGGCGCTACCCGTCGCCCTAGCCCTGGCCTCTACACGCCACCGCCGCCCTAGCCCTGGCCTCCTCGCACCTCCGCCGCCCTAGCCCTGGCCTCTTCACGCCTCCGCCGCCCTTGCCGCCCTCCTCTACGCACCACTCTTGCCTTTACCGCCCACCTCTGAGCCCCCTCCCCCAGCCCCCGCAGAGCACCATTGACCCTATATCACTTTTAGCCCAAAAAACCCCTTTATTAGCCAAATTAGCGAAAAAGGTTAGCATATTGCTAAAACGTTAGCTTAACTCAGAATTAGCCCAAAAAACCCCACTATTAGCCAAATTAGCGAAAAAGTTAGCATACTGCTAAAACGTTAGCTTAACTCAGAATTAGCCCAAAAAACCCCATTATTAGCCAAATTAGCGAAAAAAGTTAGCATATAGCTAAAACGTTAGCTTAACTCAGAATTAGCCCAAAAAACCCCATTATTAGCCAAATTAGCGAAAAAAGTTAGCATATTGCTAAAACGTTAGCTTAACTCAGAATTAGCCCAAAAAACCCCATTATTAGCCAAATTAGCGAAAAAAAGTTAGCATATTGCTAAAACGTTAGCTTAACTCAGAATTAGCCCAAAAAACCCCATTATTAGCCAAATTAGCGAAAAAAGTTAGCATATTGCTAAAACGTTAGCTTAACTCAGAATTAGCCCAAAAAACCCCATTATTAGCCAAATTAGCGAAAAAAGTTAGCATATAGCTAAAACGTTAGCTTAACTCAGAATTAGCCCAAAAAACCCCATTATAAGCCAAATTAGCGAAAAAAGTTAGCATATTGCTAAAACATTAGCTTAACTCAGAATTAGCCCAAAAAACCCCATTATAAGCCAAATTAGCAAAAAAAGTTAGCATATAGCTAAAACGTTAGCTTAACTCAGAATTAGCCCAAAAAACCCCATTATAAGCCAAATTAGCGAAAAAAGTTAGCATATTGCTAAAACGTTAGCTTAACTCAGAATTAGCCCAAAAAACCCCATTATAAGTCAATGTAGTGGAAAAAGTTAGCATGTTGCTATTACATTGACTTAACCCAGAAACTGCCCCCAAAAAGCCCATTATGCTCTATATAAGAAATTAATGGGAAAAAAAAGCACTTTTTTTCAAAATGGCGGCTTTTCTGTTGGTTTAATCGCCATAGCAACCATTTTAGGTTTTGATCGCCCCGTGACACCGAACAGATAGACGTCAGTTTTAGACAGATCGGAAAAAAGTAAACCTTTGAAACCCCTTAGCAACAAAGGTTATTCGGTAGCCACGCCCACTTTCCTAATGTATTCGTATTCGCTCCTATTATGTCATGTCCAGTTCTGGTCAGAGGTCAACATATTAAATTTTCACAAGAATCCGTCAAAAAATGGCCGAGTATAAAGACTGCGCCACTTTTGCGAGCTAGCTACACGCACACCGTTTGAGATACAGAGTTACTATTGGTACCAAATTTTTCACAAATTTCCTCCCGATGATGCTATTAAAGTTTGAAGAAGATCGGGAAAAAAAACCCTTGGGCTGAATTTTTCATTTAGCTAGGAGTAAAAACGATTTTTTTGAAAATTCAAGATGGCGGCCTCTTCCCAAGGTCAAACCGAAACGATACTTCTTGGGTCATCGTAGACTGGCGCTAGCTGCATGTGTGTGAAATTTCGTTTAAATTGTGACAACGAAAGGTCGGTTTTCACGTACGTAAATATCACGGAATGTCCGATTTTGAAACAAAATGGCCGCCAAAACCGTTGGTCGTGTGGCAATCACGTAATAATTTCAAAACTTCGTTTGGATATCCCCGATAAAGTTATGTAGGTTTCGTTCGTCAATTCTAAAAAAAAAATTCCGAAAAAATCGTTTTTCGCCGAGTCAGCGCTTTTTTTTGCGTCGGTTTTTCGCTTCCCCTGGCCTCAATTTTTACATTATAGTTTCAAAAGTTACATTGCCACATTCAGCCTGGCGTACCGCACGCGTGGATATGCGTTTTGTGATATTTCGCTAAAACATGCGCAAGCTAGCTAAAACCGTGGAGGTTGCGAGCTCGCCACGCGCACGCCATTCATATTCTACAACTTCTAATTCCAACATTTTGTCCACAGTTCCCGGCCATTGATGCTCGTGAAGTTACAAGACGATTGAAGAAAATCCCTAGGACGAGTTTTCGTTTGAAGCTTGTACTAAACGTGCTTTTTTTTAAAAATTCAAGATGGCGGCCATTTCCCGAGGTCAAAGGTCGATGAAACTTCTTGTGGTGATTGTAGACTCCGGCTGGCGGGATGTGTGTGAAGTTTCGTAAAAATCGGAAGAACCAAAGTGTCGGTTTCACATTCTGCGGAAAAACGTGAAAATCGCCAAATATCGCACTTCGCCACAAAATGGCCGCCAAGGCGTGGGTCGTGCGGCCCCCCATAATGATTTCAAAAGCTCTCCTGGATACCCCCGACACGTGTGTTTTGGTTTCGTGTGCGTATTTCAAAATTTTTTTTTTTGGCCCCATAAACAGTTTTCGGCCCATTCATTTTTTTGGCGGTATCGCACGCCGTGATGTCATCGTGTTGGGGGGTGTCGGGCACTATGCCGAAAATTCATTTTCAATTTTCCCCAGGTTTATGGAAATTTTGGTGAGTTTTCGGGTATGTGGCGGGGGTGTAATTTTGCTCAAAGACGCCGTTAGAAATAAGACAAATAATAATAATAATTAAAGCCGCAAGCGGCGTTGGATGGCCCGCAGGCGCTACCCGTCGCCCTAGCCCTGGCCTCTACACGCCACCGCCGCCCTAGCCCTGGCCTCCTCGCACCTCCGCCGCCCTAGCCCTGGCCTCTTCACGCCTCCGCCGCCCTTGCCGCCCTCCTCTACGCACCACTCTTGCCCCTACCGCCCACCTATGAGCCCCCTCCCACCGCCCCCAAAGTGCACGATTGACCCTATCACACTTTTAGCCAAAAAACCCATTATAAGCCAAATTAGCGAAAAAAGTTAGCATATTGCTAAAACGTTAGCTTAACTCAGAATTAGCCCAAAAAACCCCACTATAGCCAAATTAGCGAAAAAAGTTAGCATAATGTCAAAACCTTAGCTTAACTCAGAATTAGCCCAAAAAACCCCCTTTATTAGCCAAATTAGCGAAAAAAGTTAGCATATTGCTAAAACGTTAGCTTAACTCAGAATTAGCCCAAAAAACCCCATTATTAGCCAAATTAGCGAAAAAAGTTAGCATATTGCTAAAACGTTAGCTTAACTCAGAATTAGCCCAAAAAACCCATTATAAGCCAAATTAGCTAAAAAAGTTAGCATATTGCTAAAAACGTTAGCTTAACTCAGAATTAGCCCAAAAAGCCCCTTTTATTAGCCAAATTAGCGAAAAAAAGTTAGCATATTGCTAAAAACGTTAGCTTAACTCAGAATAATTCCAAAAAACCCCATTATTAGCCAAATTAGCGAAAAAAGTTAGCATATTGCTAAAACGTTAGCTTAACTCAGAATTAGCCCAAAAAACCCATTATTAGCCAAATTAGCGAAAAAAGTTAGCATATGCTAAAACGTTAGCTTAACTCAGAATTAGCCCAAAAAAAACCCCATTATTAGCCAAATTAGCGAAAAAATAGCATAATGCAAAACGTAGCTTAACTCAGAATAGCCAAAAAACCCCATTATTAGCCAAATTAGCGAAAAAAGTAGCATATGCTAAAACGTTAGCTTACCTCAGAATTAGCCCAAAAAACCCATTATAAGCCAAATTAGCGAAAAAAGTTAGCATATTGCAAAACGTTAGCTAACTCAGAATTATTCCAAAAAACCCCATTATTAGCCAAATTAGCGAAAAAAGTTAGCATATTGCTAAAAACGTTAGCTTAACTCAGAATTAGCCCAAAAAACCCCATTATTAGCCAAATTAGCGAAAAAAAGTTAGCATATTGCTAAAACGTTAGCTTAACTCAGAATTAGCCCAAAAAAACCCCATTATTAGCCAAATTAGCGAAAAAAAGTTAGCATATTGCTAAAACGTTAGCTTAACTCAGAATTAGCCCAAAAAACCCCATTATAAGCCAAATTAGCTAAAAAAGTTAGCATATTGCTAAAACGTTAGCTTAACTCAGAATTAGCCCAAAAAACCCCATTATAAGTCAATGTAGTGGAAAAAGTTAGCATGTTGCTAATACATTGCCTTAACCCAGAAACTGTCCTCAAAGAACCCCATTATGCCCTATATAAGAAATGAATGGGAAAAAAAAACACTTTTTTCAAAATGGCGGCTTTTCTGTTGGTTTAATCGCCATAGCAACCATTTTAGGTTTTGATCCCCCCGTGACACCGAACAGATAGACGTCAGTTTCAGACAAATCGGAAAACGTTACCCTTAAAACCCCTTAGCAACAAAGGTTATTCGCTAGCCACGCCCACATTTTTAATATATTCGTATCCGGTTCTATTATATCATGTCCAGTTCTGGTCTGGGCTCAACATATTGAATTTTCACAAGAATCCATCAAAAATTGGCCGAGTATAAAGACTGCGCCACTTTTGCAAGGTTGTCACGCGCACGCCATTTAAAATCTACAACTTCTAATTCCAACATTTTGTTCGCAATTGCTTCCTCTTGCTGCCCAAGTAGTTACAAGACGATCGATAAAAATTCCAAGGACGAGTTTTCGTTTGAAGCTAGTGCTAAACTAGCTTTTTTTTGTAAATTCAAGATGGCGGCCCCTTCCGAAGGTCAAAGGTCAACGAAACTCTACATGTCAGTGTAGACTTGCGCTAGCACCCTTTGGACGAAATTTCGTTAAGATCGCCAAAACAAAAGGTCACTTTTGATGTAATTGAAAATCGCCAATTGTCAGATTTTGAAACAAAATGGCCGCCAAGGAGTGAGTCGGGTGGTCATCGCGTAATAATTTCAAATCTTCGTTTGGATATCCCGATAAAGTTGCGTAGGTTTCGTTCGTCAATTCTAAAAAAAAATTCCGAAAATTTGTTTTTCGCCGAGTCGGCGCTTTTTTTTGCGTCGGTTTTTTCGCTTCCCCTGGCCTCAATTTTTACATTACAGTTTCAAAGTTACATTGCCACATTCAGCCTGGCGTACCGCACGCGTGGATATGCGTTTTGTGATATTTCGCTAAAACATGCGCAAGCTAGCTAAAACCGTGGCGGTTGCGAGCTCGCCACGCGCACGCCATTCAAATTCTACAACTTCTAATTCCAACATTTTGTCCACAGTTCCCGGCATTGATGCTCGTGAAGTTACAAGACGATTGATGAAAATCCCTAGGACGAGTTTTCGTTTGTAGCTTGTACTAAACGTGCTTTTTTGAAAAATTCAAGATGGCGGCCAGTTCCCAGGTCAAAGGTCAATGAAACTTCTGTGGTGATTGTAGACTCCGGCTGGCAGGATGTGTGTGAAGTTTCGTAAAAATCGGAACAACCAAAGTGTTGTTTTCCCATATTGTGGAAAAACGTGAAAATCGCCAAATCTCGCATTTCGCCACAAAATGGCCGCCAAGGCGTGGGTCGTGCGGCCCCCCATAATGATTTCAAAAGCTCTCCTGGATACCCCCGACGCGTGTGTTTTGGTTTCGTGTGCGTATTTCAAAATTTTTTTTTTTGCTCCTTAAACAAATTTCGGCCCATTCATTTTTTTCGCGGGAACGCACGCCGTGATGTCATCATTTTGGGGGGGGTTTGTTCACTTCAAAAAAAATTATTTTACAATTTTCCCCAGGTTTGTGGAAATTTTGGTGACTTTTCGGGTATGTTCAGGGGTCAAATTTAGGCAAATAGGCGTCGTTAGAAAAAAGAAGAATAATTAAAGCCGCAAGCGGCGTTGGATGGCCCGCAGGCGCTACCCGTCGCCCTAGCCATGGCCTCTACACGCCACCGCCGCCCTAGCCCTGGCCTCCCCGCACCTCCGCCGCCCTCGCCGCCCTCCTCTACGCACCACTGTTGCCCTTCCTGCCCACCTCTGAGCCCCTCCCCCCGCCCCCGCAGTGCACCATTGACCCTATCACACTTTTAGCCCAAAAAACCCCATTATAAGCCAAATTAGTGAAAAAAGTTAGCATATTGCTAAAACGTTAGCTTAACTCAGAATTAGCCCAAAAAAACCAATTATTAGTCAAATTAGCGAAAAAAGTTAGCATATTGCTAAAACGTTAGCTTAACTCAGAATTAGCCCAAAAAACCCCATTATTAGCCAAATTAGCGAAAAAAGTTAGCATTTAGCTAAAACGTTAGCTTGACTCAGAATTAGCCCAAAAACCCCATTATTAGCCAAATTAGCGAAAAAAGTTAGCATATTGCTAAAACATTAGCTTAACTCAGAATTAGCCCAAAAAACCCCATTATAAGCCAAATTAGCGAAAAAAGTTAGCATATTGCTAAAACGTTAGCTTAACTCAGAATTAGCCCAAAAAACCCCACTATTAGCCAAATTAGCGAAAAAAGTTAGCATATTGCTAAAACATTAGCTTAACTCAGAATTAGCCCAAAAACCCCATTATAAGCCAAATTAGCGAAAAAAGTTAGCATATGCTAAAACGTTAGCTTAATTCAGAATTTGCCCAAAAAACACCATTATATGTCAATATAGTGGAAAAAGTTAGCATGTTGCTATTACATTGACTTAACCCAGAAACTGCCCCCAAAAAGCCCATTATGCTCTATGTAGGAAAATGATGACTAAAAAGGACTTTTTTTCAAAATGGCGGCTTTTCTGTTGGTTTTATCGACATAGCAACCATTTTATGTTTCGATCGCCCCGTGACACCGAACAGATAGACGTCAGTTTCAGACAGATCGGAAAAAGTAAACCTTTGAAACCCCTTAGCAACAAAGGTTATTCGGTAGCCACGCCCACTTTCCTAATGTATTCGTATTCGCTCCTATTATGTCATGTCCAGTTCTGGTCAGAGGTCAACATATTAAATTTTCACAAGAATCCGTCAAAAAATGGCCGAGTATAAAGACTGCGCCACTTTGCGAGCTAGCTACGCGCACACCGTTTGAGATACAGAGTTACTATTGGTACCAAATTTTCACAAATTTCCTCCCGATGATGCTATTAAAGTTTGAAGAAGATCGGGAAAAAAAACCCTTGGGCTGAATTTTTCATTTAGCTAGGAGTAAAAACGATTTTTTTGAAAATTCAAGATGGCGGCCTCTTCCCAAGGTCAAACCGAAACGATACTTCTTGGGTCATGGTAGACTGGCGCTAACTGCATGTGTGTGAAATTTCGTTTAAATTGTGACAACGAAAGGTCGGTTTTCACGTACGTAAATATCGCGGAATGTCAGATTTTGAAACAAAATGGCCGCCAAACCGTGGTCGTGTGGCAATCACGTAATAATTTCAAAACTTCGTTTGGATATCCCCGATAAAGTTACGTTGGTTCCGTTCGTTAATTCTAAAAAAAAAATCCGAAAAAATTTTTTTTTGCCGAGTCGGCGCTTTTTTTTGCGTCAGTTTTTCGCTTCCCCTGGCCTCAATTTTAACATTAGAGTTTCAAATGTTACATTGCCACGTTCAGCTTGACGGACCGCACGCGTGGATATGCGTTTTGTGATATTTCGCTAAAACATGCGCAAGCTAGCTAAACCGTGGCGGTTGCGAGCTCGCCACGCGCACGACATTCAAATTCTACAACTTCTAATTCCAACATTTTGTCCACAGTTCCCGGCCATTGATGCTCGTGAAGTTACAAGACGATTGAAGAAAATCCCTAGGACGAGTTTTCGTTTGAAGCTTGTACTAAACGTGCTTTTTTTAAATATCCAAGATGGCGGCCTTTCCCGAGGTCAAAGGTCGATGAAACTTCTGTGGTGTTTGTAGACTCCGTCTGGCAGCAAGTGTGTGAAGTTTCGTAAAAATCGGAACAACCAAAGTGTCGTTTTCCCATATTGTGGAAAAACGTGAAAATCGCCATATCTCGCACTTCGCCACAAAATGGCCGCCAAGGCGTGGGTCGTGCGGCACCCCCATAATGATTTCAAAAGTTCTCCTGGATACCCCCGACGCGTGTGTTTTGGTTTCGTGTACGTATTTCAAAATTTTTTTTTTTGCTCCTTAAACAAATTTCGGCCCATTCATTTTTTTGGCGGATCGCACGCCGTGATGTCATCATTTTGGGGGGGGTTTGTTCACTTCAAAAAAATTATTTTACAATTTTCCCCAGGTTTGTGGAAATTTGGTGACTTTTCGGGTATGTTCAGGGGGTCAAATTTAGGCAAACAGGTGTCGTAAGAAAGGAGAATAATAATAAACAAAGCAAAAACAATATAGAAGCTTTTTGCGACTAGGCCTGTGTGTGTCTTTTTGTGTTTTGTCTTCTACTACACACTGGTCAGGTCTGTTAAAGCTTAGGCCTTGGATTGAGGCCTTTAAAGGGCTTTTTGTTTTTTTGGTCCGAGCAAATATAATATGGTCCTTGCAGACAGGACCCTGCTGCTGCGGCCATAATTAAAGCCGCAAGCGGCGTGGATGGCCGCAGGCGCTACCCGACCTCGCTGGCCACCTCTACGCACCACCGCCGCCCTCCCCGCCCGCCTCTACACGCTACTGCACCCTCTACACGCCACTGCAGCCTCCCCACCCACCTCTATGCACCACTGCTGCCTCTACCTCCCAGCTCTGAGACACTCCCCCCCCCCCCTCCGCACACACACACACACACACACACACACTCCGCCCCCATGGCCCACCATTGACCCTATCACACTTGTTAAGCAGCCACAGTGCACACCTGACCCCCATCTTTCTCATTCTGTAAGCCTGGTCTGAGCTGTATTGACAAATGGATGAAAAAAGCCTTTTTTTCAAAATGGCGGCTTTTCTGTTGGTTTAATCGCCATAGCAACCATTTTATGTTTCGATCGCCTCGTGATATCGAACAGATAGACGTCAGTTTCAGATAAATCGGAAAACGTTGACCCTTAAAACCCCTTAGCAACGAAGGTTATTAGCTAGCCACGCCCACATTTTTATTATCTTCGTATCCGCTCCTATTATATCATGTGCAGTTCTGGTGTGGGATCGACATATTGAATTTTCACAAGAATCCGTTAAGAATTGGCCGAGTATAAAGACTGCGCTAGTTTTGCGAGCTTGCTACGCGCACACCGTTTAAGATAGAGAAACAGTTTTGGTACCAAAATTTCACAAATTTCCTCTGGACGATTCTATTAAAGTTTGAAGACGATCGGAAAAAAAAAACCCTTGGGCTGAATTTTGATTTATATCGGAGTAAAACGGACTTTTTTTCAAATCAAGATGGCGGCCTTTCCCATGGTCAAAATTCACCGAAACTTCACAGGTCATCGTAGACTTGCGCTAGCTGTATGTGTGTAAAATTTCGTCAAAATCGTGACGACAAAAGGTCCGATTTCAGTTACGTAAATATCGCGAAATCTCCGATTTTGAAACAAAATGGCCGCCAAACCGTTGGTCGCGTGGCAATCACGTAATAATTTCAAAACTTCCTTTTGCTATCACGAACAAAGTTACGTTGGTATCGTTGTTAATTCTCAAAAAAAAAATCCGAAAAAAATCATTTTTTGCCGAGTCGGCGCTTTTTTTTGCGTCGGTTTTTCGCTTCCCTGGCCTCAATTTTAACATTAGAGTTTCAAATGTTACATTGCCACGTTCAGCTTGGCGTACCGCACGCGTGGATATGCGTTTCGTGATATTTCGCTAAAACATGCGCAAGCTAGCTAAAACCGTGGCGGTTGCGAGCTCGCCACGCGCACGCCATTCATATTCTACAACTTCTAATTCCAACATTTTGTCCACAGTTCCCTGGCCATTGATGCTCGTGAAGTTACAAGACCATTGATGAAAATCCCTAGACGAGTTTTCGTTTGAAGCTTGTACTAAACGTGCTTTTTTTGAAATATTCAAGATGGCGGCCACTTCCCAAGGTCAAAGGTCAATGAAACTTCTGTGGTGTTTGTAGAGTCGGTCTGGCGGCAAGTGTGTGAAGTTTCGTAAAAATCGGCAGAACCAAAGTGTCGTTTTCCCATATTGTGGAAAAACGTGAAAATCGCCAAATCTCGCACTTCGCCACAAAATGGCCGCCAAGGCGTGGGTCGTGCGGCCCCCCCACAATGATTTCAGAAGCTCTCCTGGATACCCCCGACGCGTGTGTTTTGGTTTCGTGTGCGTTTTTCGAAAAAAATTTTTTTGGCCCCATAACGATTTTGGCCCATTCATTTTTTGGCGTATCGCACGCCGTGATGTCATCATGTTGGGGGGCTGTCGGGCACTATGCCGAAAATTCATTTTCAATTTCCCCAGGTATGTGGAAATTTTGGTGAGTTTTCGGGTATGTGGCGGGGGTGTAATTTTCGCTCAAAGACGCCGTTAGAAAGAGACAAATAATAATAATAAACAAAGCAGATACAATATAGAAGCATTTGCGTCTATGGGGCTGTGTGGGTTCGTGCACTTTTTTTTGGACTACACACTGGTCAGGTCTGGGTACACAAAGGCTGTCCTTGAGGTCGGTTAAAGGCTTTTTGTATGTTTTTGGGTCGTTCGTACGTGTAAAAACAATATGGTCCTTGCAGACAGGACCCCTGCTGCTGCGGGCCATAATTAAAGCCGCAAGCGGCGTTGGATGGCCCGCAGGCGCTACCCGTCGCCCTAGCCCTGGCCTCTACACGCCACCGCGCCCTAGCCCTGGCCTCCTCGCACCTCCGCCGCCTAGCCCTGGCCTCTTCACGCCTCCGCCGCCCTTGCGCGCCTCCTCTACGCACCACTCTTGCCCCTACCGCCCACCTATGAGCCCCCTCCCACCGCCCCCAAAGTGCACGATTGACCCTATCACACTTTTAGCCCAAAAAACCCCATTATAAGCCAAATTAGCGAAAAAAGTTAGCATATTGCTAAAACGTTAGCTTAACTCAGAATTAGCCCAAAAAACCCCATTATTAGCCAAATTAGCGAAAAAAGTTAGCATATTGCTAAAACGTTAGCCTAACTCAGAATTAGCCCAAAAACCCCATTATTAGCCAAATTAGCGAAAAAGTTAGCATATTGCTAAAACGTTAGCTAACTCAGAATTAGCCAAAAACCCCATTATAGCCAAATTAGCAAAAAAGTTAGCATATTGCTAAAACGTTAGCTTAACTCAGAATTAGCCCAAAAAACCCCATTATTAGCCAAATTAGCGAAAAAAGTTAGCATATTGCTAAAACGTTAGCTTAACTCAGAATTAGCCCAAAAAACCCCCATTATTAGCCAAATTAGCGAAAAAAGTTAGCATATTGCTAAAACGTTAGCTTAACTCAGAATTAGCCCAAAAAACCCATTATTAGCCAAATTAGCGAAAAAAGTTAGCATATTGCTAAAACGTTAGCTTAACTCAGAATTAGCCCAAAAAAACCCCATTATAAGCCAAATTAGCTAAAAAAGTTAGCATATTGCTAAAACGTTAGCTTAACTCAGAATTAGCCCGAAAAAACCCCATTATATGTCAATATAGTGGAAAAAGTTAGCATGTTGCTAATTACATTGACTTAACCCAGAAATTGCCCCCAAAAAGCCCATTATGCTCTATGTAAGAAAAATGATGACTAAAAAAAGGACTTTTTTTCAAAATGGCGGCTTTTCTGTTGGTTTTATCGCCATAGCAACCATTTTATGTTTCGATCGCCCCGTGACACCGAACAGATAGACGTCAGTTTCAGACAGATCGGAAAAAGTAAACCTTTGAAACCCCTTAGCAACAAAGGTTATTCGGTAGCCACGCCCACTTTCCTAATGTATTCGTATTCGCTCCTATTATGTCATGTCCAGTTCTGGTCAGAGGTCAACATATTAAATTTTCACAAGAATCCGTCAAAAAATGGCCGAGTATAAAGACTGCGCCACTTTTTGCGAGCTAGGCTACGCGCACACCGTTTGAGATACAGAGTTACTATTGGTACCAAATTTTCACAAATTTCCTCCCGATGATGCTATTAAAGTTTGAAGAAGATCGGGAAAAAAAAACCCTTGGGCTGAATTTTTCATTTAGCTAGGAGTAAAAACGATTTTTTTGAAAAATTCAAGATGGCGGCCTCTTCCCAAGGTCAAACCGAACGATACTTCTTGGGTCATCGTAGACTGGCGCTAGCTGCATGTGTGTGAAATTTCGTTTAAATTGTGACAACGAAAGGTCGGTTTTCACGTACGTAAATATCGCGGAATGTCCGATTTTGAAACAAAATGGCGCCAAACCGTTGGTCGTGTGGGCAATCACGTAATATTTCAAAACTTCGTTTGGATATCCCCGATAAAGTTACGTGGTTTCGTTCGTTAATTCTAAAAAAAAAATTCCGAAAAAATTTTTTTTTTTTGCCGAGTCGGCGCTTTTTTTGCGTCGGTTTTCGCTTCCCCTGGCCTCAATTTTAACATTAGAGTTTCAAATGTTACATTGCCACGTTCAGCTGACGGACCGCACGCGTGGATATGCGTTTCGTGATATTTCGCTAAAACATGCGCAAGCTAGCTTAAACCGTGGCGGTTGCGAGCTCGCCACGCGCACGCCATTCAATTCTACAACTTCTAATTCCAACATTTTGTCCACAGTTCCCGGCCATTGATGCTCGTGAAGTTACAAGACGATTGAAGAAAATCCCTAGGACGAGTTTTCGTTTGAAGCTTGTACTAAACGTGCTTTTTTTGAAAATTCAAGATGGCGGCCTTCCCAGGTCAAAGGTCATGAAACTTCTGTGGTGTTGTAGACTCCGTCGGCAGAAGTGTGTGAAGTTTCGTAAAAATCGGAAGAACCAAAGTGTCGTTTTCCCATATTGTGGAAAACGTGAAAATCGCCAATCTCGCACTTCGCCACAAAATGGCCGCCAAGGCGTGGGTCGTGCGGCACCCCCATAATGATTTCAAAAGTTCTCCTGGATACCCCCGACGCGTGTGTTTGGTTTCGTGTACGTATTTCAAAATTTTTTTTTTTCTCCTAAACAAATTTCGGCCCATTCATTTTTGGCGGTATCGCACGCCGTGATGTCATCATTTTGGGGGGGGTTTGTTCACTTCAAAAAAAATTATTTTACAATTTTCCCCAGGTTTGTGGAAATTTTGGTGAGTTTTCGGGTATGTTCAGGGGGTCAAATTTAGGCAAACAGGTGTCGTAAGAAAGAGAATAATAATTAAAGCCGCAAGCGGCGTTGGATGGCCCGCAGGCGCTACCCGCGCCCTAGCCCTGGCCTCTACACGCCACCGCCGCCCTAGCCCTGGCCTCCTGCATCTCCGCGCCCTAGCCCTGGCCTCTACAACGCCTCCGGCCGCCCTTGCCGCCCTCCTCTACGCACCACTCTTGCCCCTACCGCCCACCTATGAGCCCCCTCCACCGCCCCAAAGTGCACGATTGACCCTATCACACTTTTAGCCCAAAAAACCCCATTAGCCAAATTAGCGAAAAAAGTTAGCATATTGCTAAAACGTTAGCTTAACTCAGAATTAGCCCAAAAACCCCATTATTAGCCAAATTAGCGAAAAAAGTTAGCATATTGCTAAAACGTTAGCTTAACTCAGAATTAGCCCAAAAAACCCCATTATTAGCCAAATTAGCGAAAAAAGTTAGCATATTGCTAAAACGTTAGCTTAACTCAGAATTAGCCCAAAAAACCCCATTATTAGCCAAATTAGCGAAAAAAGTTAGCATATTGCTAAAACGTTAGCTTAACTCAGAATTAGCCCAAAAAACCCCATTATTAGCCAAATTAGCGAAAAAAGTTAGCATATTGCTAAAACGTTAGCTTAACTCAGAATTAGCCCAAAAAACCCCATTATTAGCCAAATTAGCGAAAAAAGTTAGCATATTGCTAAAACGTTAGCTTAACTCAGAATTAGCCCAAAAAACCCCATTATTAGCCAAATTAGCGAAAAAAGTTAGCATATTGCTAAAACGTTAGCTTAACTCAGAATTAGCCCAAAAAACCCCATTATTAGCCAAATTAGCGAAAAAAGTTAGCATATTGCTAAAACGTTAGCTTAACTCAGAATTAGCCCAAAAAACCCCATTATTAGCCAAATTAGCGAAAAAAGTTAGCATATTGCTAAAACGTTAGCTTAACTCAGAATTAGCCCAAAAAACCCCATTATTAGCCAAATTAGCTAAAAAAGTTAGCATATTGCTAAAACGTTAGCTTAACTCAGAATTAGCCCAAAAAACCCCATTATAAGCCAAATTAGCTAAAAAAGTTAGCATATTGCTAAAACGTTAGCTTAACTCAGAATTAGCCCAAAAAACCCCATTATAAGTCAATGTAGTGGAAAAAGTTAGCATGTTGCTAATACATTGCCTTAACCCAGAAACTGCCCTCAAAGAACCCCATTATGCTCTATATAAGAAATTAATGGGAAAAAAAAGCACTTTTTTCAAAATGGCGGCTTTTCTGTTGGTTTAATCGCCATAGCAACCATTTTAGGTTTTGATCGCCCCGTGACACCGAACAGATAGACGTCAGTTTCAGACAAATCGGAAAACGTTAACCCTTAAAACCCCTTAGCAACGAAGGTTATTCGCTAGCCACGCCCACATTTTTAATATATTCGTATCCGGTTCTATTATATCATGTCCAGTTCTGGTCTGGGCTCAACATATTGAATTTTCACAAGAATCCATCAAAAATTGGCCGAGTATAAAGACTGCGCCACTTTTGCAAGGTTGTCACGCGCACGCCATTTAAAATCTACAACTTCTAATTCCAACATTTTGTTCGCAATTGCTTCCTCTTGATGCCCAAGTAGTTACAAGACGATCGATAAAAATTCCAAGGACGAGTTTTCGTTTGAAGCTAGTGCTAAACTAGCTTTTTTTTGTAAATTCAAGATGGCGGCCCCTTCCGAAGGTCAAAGGTCAACGAAACTCTACATGTCAGTGTAGACTTGCGCTAGCACCCTTTGGACGAAATTTCGTTAAGATCGCCAAAACAAAAGGTCACTTTTGATGTAGTTGAAAATCGCCAATTGTCAGATTTTGAAACAAAATGGCCGCCAAGGAGTGAGTCGGGTGGTCATCGCGTAATAATTTTAAATCTTCGTTTGGATATCCCCGATAAAGTTACGTAGGTTTCGTTCGTCAATTCTAAAAAAAAAATTCCGAAAAAATCGTTTTTCGCCGAGTCGGCGCTTTTTTTTGCGTCGGTTTTTCGCTTCCCCTGGCCTCAATTTTTACATTATAGTTTCAAAAGTTACATTACATTCAGCCTGGCGTACCGCACGCGTGGATATGCGTTTTGTGATATTTCGCTAAAACATGCGCAAGCTAGCTAAAACCGTGGCGGTTGCGAGCTCGCCACGCGCACGCCATTCAAATTCTACAACTTCTAATTCCAACATTTTGTCCACAGTTCCCGGCCATTGATGCTCGTGAAGTTACAAGACGATTGATGAAAATCCCTAGGACGAGTTTTCGTTTGTAGCTTGTACTAAACGTGCTTTTTTTGAAAAATTCAAGATGGCGGCCTTCCCGAGGTCAAAGGTCGATGAAACTTCTGTGGTGATTGTAGACTCCTGGCGGGATGTGTGTGAAGTTTCGTAAAAATCGGAACAACCAAAGTGTCGTTTTCCCATATTGTGGAAAAACGTGAAAATCGCCAAATCTCGCACTTCGCCACAAAATGGCCGCCAAGGCGTGGGTCGTGCGGCCCCCCCATAATGATTTCAAAAGCTCTCCTGGATACCCCCGACGCGTGTGTTTTGGTTTCGTGTGCGTATTTCAAAATTTTTTTTTTTTGCCCTTAAACGATTTCGGCCCATTCATTTTTTTCGGATCGCACGCCGTGATGTCATCGTGTTGGGGGGTTCGGCATTATCGAAAATTATTTTCAATTTTCCCCAGGTTGTGGAAATTTTGGTGAGTTTTCGGGTATGTTCGGGGGTCAAATTTAGGCAAACGCGTTAGAAAGAAGAAAATAATAATTAAAGCCGCAAGCGGCGTTGGATGGCCCGCAGGCGCTACCCGTCGCCCTAGCCCTGGCCTCTACACGCCACCGCCGCCCTAGCCCTGGCCTCCTCGCACCTCCGCCGCCCTAGCCCTGGCCTCTTCACGCCTCCGCCGCCCTTGCCGCCCTCCTCTACGCACCACTCTTGCCCCTACCGCCCACCTCTGAGCCCTCCCCCCGCCCCCAAAGTGCGATTGACCCTATCACACTTTTAGCCCAAAAAACCCCATTATAAGCCAAATTAGCGAAAAAAGTTAGCATATTGCTAAAACGTTAGCTTAACTCAGAATTAGCCCAAAAAACCCCATTATTAGCCAAATTAGCGAAAAAAGTTAGCATATTGCTAAAACGTTAGCTTAACTCAGAATTAGCCCAAAAAACCCCATTATTAGCCAAATTAGCGAAAAAAGTTAGCATATTGCTAAAACGTTAGCTTAACTCAGAATTAGCCCAAAAAACCCCATTATTAGCCAAATTAGCGAAAAAAGTTAGCATATTGCTAAAACGTTAGCTTAACTCAGAATTAGCCCAAAAAACCCCATTATTAGCCAAATTAGCGAAAAAAGTTAGCATATTGCTAAAACGTTAGCTTAACTCAGAATTAGCCCAAAAAACCCCATTATTAGCCAAATTAGCGAAAAAAGTTAGCATATTGCTAAAACGTTAGCTTAACTCAGAATTAGCCCAAAAAACCCCATTATTAGCCAAATTAGCGAAAAAAGTTAGCATATTGCTAAAACGTTAGCTTAACTCAGAATTAGCCCAAAAAACCCCATTATTAGCCAAATTAGCGAAAAAAGTTAGCATATTGCTAAAACGTTAGCTTAACTCAGAATTAGCCCAAAAAACCCCATTATTAGCCAAATTAGCGAAAAAAGTTAGCATATTGCTAAAACGTTAGCTTAACTCAGAATTAGCCCAAAAAACCCCATTATTAGCCAAATTAGCGAAAAAAGTTAGCATATTGCTAAAACGTTAGCTTAACTCAGAATTAGCCCAAAAAACCCCATTATTAGCCAAATTAGCTAAAAAAGTTAGCATATTGCTAAAACGTTAGCTTAACTCAGAATTAGCCCAAAAAACCCCATTATAAGCCAAATTAGCTAAAAAAGTTAGCATATTGCTAAAACGTTAGCTTAACTCAGAATTAGCCCAAAAAACCCCATTATAAGTCAATGTAGTGGAAAAAGTTAGCATGTTGCTAATACATTGCCTTAACCCAGAAACTGCCCTCAAAGAACCCCATTATGCTCTATATAAGAAATAATGGGAAAAAAAAGCACTTTTTTCAAAATGGCGGCTTTTCTGTTGGTTTAATCGCCATAGCAACCATTTTAGGTTTTGATCGCCCCGTGACACCGAACAGATAGACGTCTGTTTCAGACAAATCGGAAAACGTTAACCCTTAAAACCCCTTAGCAACGAAGGTTATTCGCTAGCCACGCCCACATTTTTAATATATTCGTATCCGGTTCTATTTATCATGTCCAGTTCTGGTCTGGGCTCAACATATTGAATTTTCACAAGAATCCATCAAAAATTGGCCGAGTATAAAGACTGCGCCACTTTTGCAAGGTTGTCATGCGCACGCCATTTAAAATCTACAACTTCTAATTCCAACATTTTGTTCGCAATTGCTTCCTCTTGATGCCCAAGTAGTTACAAGACGATCGATAAAAATTCCAAGGACGAGTTTTCGTTTGAAGCTAGTGCTAAACTAGCTTTTTTTTGTAAATTCAAGATGGCGGCCCCTTCCGAAGGTCAAAGGTCAACGAAACTCTACATGTCAGTGTAGACTTGCGCTAGCACCCTTTGGACGAAATTTCGTTAAGATCGCCAAAACAAAAGGTCACTTTTGATGTAGTTGAAAATCGCCAATTGTCAGATTTTGAAACAAAATGGCCGCCAAGGAGTGAGTCGGGTGGTCATCGCGTAATAATTTTAAATCTTCGTTTGGATATCCCCGATAAAGTTGCGTAGGTTTCGTTCGTCAATTCTAAAAAAAAAATTCCGAAAAAATCGTTTTTCGCCGAGTCGGCGCTTTTTTTTGCGTCGGTTTTCGCTTCCCCTGGCCTCAATTTTTACATTATAGTTTCAAAAGTTACATTGCCACGTTCAGCCTGGCGTACCGCACGCGTGGATATGCGTTTTGTGATATTTCGCTAAAACATGCGCAAGCTAGCTAAAACCGTGGCGGTTTGCGAGCTCGCCACGCGCACGCCATTCAAATTTCTACAACTTCTAATTCCAACATTTTGTCCACAGTTCCCGGCCATTTGATGCTCATGAAGTTACAAGACGATTGATGAAATCCCTAGGACGAGTTTTCGTTCGTAGCTTGTACTAAACGTGCTTTTTTTGAAAAATTCAAGATGGCGGCCAGTTCCCAAGGTCAAAGGTCAATGAAACTTCTGTGGTGATTGTAGACTCCGGCTGGCGGGATGTGTGTGAAGTTTCGTAAAAATCGGAACAACCAAAGTGTCGTTTTCCCATATTGTGGAAAAACGTGAAAATCGCCAAATCTCGCACTTCGCCACAAAATGGCCGCCAAGGCGTGGGTCGTGTGGCCCCCCCATAATGATTTCAAAAGCTCTCCTGGATACCCCCGACGCGTGTGTTTTGGTTTCGTGTGCGTATTTAAAAATTTTTTTTTTTTGCTCCTTAAACAAATTTCGGCCATTCATTTTTTCGGGGATCGCACGCCGTGATGTCATCGTTGTGGGGGGGGTCTGGTTCACTTTAAAAAAAATTATTTTACAATTTTCCCCAGGTTTGTGGAAATTTTGGTGAGTTTTTCGGGTATGTTTCAGGGGGTCAAATTTAGGCAAATTAGGTGGCGTTAAAACCCGGAATAATAATAATTAAAGCCGCAAGCGGCGTTGGATGGCCCGCAGGCGCTACCCGTCGCCCTAGCCCAGGCCTCTACCACGCCACCGCCGCCCTAGCCCTGGCCTCCTCGCACCTCGCCGCCCTAGCCCTGGCCTCTTCACGCCTCCGCCGCCCTTGCCGCCCTCCTCTACGCACCACTCTTGCCCCTACCGCCCACCTATGAGCCCCTCCCACCGCCCCCAAAGTGCACGATTGACCCTATCACACTTTTAGCCAAAAAAACCCTCATTATAAGCCAAATTAGCGAAAAAAGTTAGCATATTGCTAAAACGTTAGCTTAACTCAGAATTAGCCCAAAAAACCCCACTATTAGCCAAATTAGCGAAAAAATGTTAGCATACTGCTAAAACGTTAGCTTAACTCAGAATTAGCCCAAAAAACCCCCTTTTATTGCCAAATTAGCGAAAAAAAGTTAGCATATATGTAAAACGTTAGCTTAACTCAGAATTAGCCCAAAAAACCCCATTATTAGCCAAATTAGCGAAAAAAGTTAGCATATTGCTAAAAACGTTAGCTTAACTCAGAATTAGCCCAAAAAACCCCATTATTAGCCAAATTAGCGAAAAAAAGTTAGCATATTGCTAAAACGTTAGCTTAACTCAGAATTAGCCCAAAAAACCCCATTATTAGCCAAATTAGCTAAAAAAGTTAGCATACTGCTAAAACGTTAGCTTAACTCAGAATTAGCCCAAAAAGCCCCTTTTATTAGCCAAATTAGCGAAAAAAGTTAGCATATTGCTAAAATGTTAGCTTAACTCAGAATTAGCCCAAAAAAACCCATTATTAGCCAAATTAGCGAAAAAAAGTTAGCATATTGCTAAAACGTTAGCTTAACTCAGAATTAGCCCAAAAAACCCCATTATTAGCCAAATTAGCGAAAAAAGTTAGCATATGCTAAAACGTTAGCTTAACTAGAATTAGCTCAAAAAACCCCATTATAGCCAAATAGCGAAAAAAGTTAGCATATTGCTAAAACGTTAGTTAATCAGATTAGCCCAAAAAGCCCCTTTTATAGCCAAATAGCAAAAAAAGTTAGCATATTGCTAAAACGTTTAGCTTAACTCAGAATTAGCCCAAAAAACCCCATTATTAGCCAAATTAGCGAAAAAAGTTAGCATATTGCTAAAACGTTAGCTAACTCAGAATTAGCCCAAAAAACCCATATTAGCCAAATTAGCTAAAAAAGTTAGCATAATTGCTAAAACGTTAGCTTAACTCAGAATTAGCCAAAAAACCCCATTATAGCCAAAACTAAAAAAGTTAGCATATTGCTAAAACGTTAGCTTAACTCAGAATTAGCCCAAAAAACGCCATTATAAGTCAATGTAGTGGAAAAAGTTAGCATGTTGCTAATACATTGCCTTAACCCAGAAACTGCCCTCAAAGAACCCCATTATGCTCTATATAAGAAATTAATGGGAAAAAAAAGCACTTTTTCAAAATGGCGGCTTTTCTGTTGGTTTAATCGCCATAGCAACCATTTAGGTTTTGATCGCCCCGTGACACCGAACAGATAGACGTCTGTTTCAGACAAATCGGAAAACGTTAACCCTTAAAACCCCTTAGCAACGAAGGTTATTCGCTAGCCACGCCCACATTTTTAATATATTCGTATCCGGTTCTATTATATCATGTCCAGTTCTGGTCTGGCTCAACATATTGAATTTTCACAAGAATCCATCAAAAATTGGCCGAGTATAAAGACTGCGCCACTTTTGCAAGGTTGTCACGCGCACGCCATTTAAAATCTACAACTTCTAATTCCAACATTTTGTTTGCAATTGCTTCCTCTTGATGCCCAAGTAGTTACAAGACGATCGATAAAAATTCCAAGGACGAGTTTTCGTTTGAAGCTAGTGCTAAACTAGCTTTTTTTTGTAAATTCAAGATGGCGGCCCCTTCCGAAGGTCAAAGGTCAACGAAACTCTACATGTCAGTGTAGACTTGCGCTAGCACCCTTTGGACGAAATTTCGTTAAGATCGTCAAAACAAAAGGTCACTTTTGATGTAGTTGAAAATCGCCAATTGTCAGATTTTGAAACAAAATGGCCGCCAAGGAGTGAGTCGGGTGGTCATCACGTAATAATTTTAAATCTTCGTTTGGATATCCCCGATAAAGTTACGTAGGTTTCGTTTGTCAATTCTAAAAAAAAAATTCCGAAAAAATCGTTTTTCGCCGAGTCAGCGCTTTTTTTTTGCGTCGGTTTTTTCGCTTCCCCTGGCCTCAATTTTTACATTATAGTTTCAAAAGTTACATTGCCACATTCAGCCTGGCGTACCGCACGCGTGGATATGCGTTTTGTGATATTTCGCTAAAACATGCGCAAGCTAGCTAAAACCGTGGCGGTTGCGAGCTCGCCACGCGCACGCCATTCAAATTCTACAACTTCTAATTCCAACATTTTGTCCACAGTTCCCGGCCATTGATGCTCGTGAAGTTACAAGACGATTGATGAAAATCCCTAGGACGAGTTTTCGTTTGAAGCTCGTACTAAACGTGCTTTTTTTGAAAAATTCAAGATGGCGGCAAGTTCCGAGGTCAAAGGTCGATGAAAACTTCTGTGGTGATTGAAGACTCCGGCTGGCGGGATGTGTGTGAAGTTTCGTAAAAATCGAAGAACCAAAGTGTCGGTTTCCCATTCTGCGGAAAAACGTGAAAATCGCCAAATCTCGCACTTCGCCACAAAATGGCCGCCAAGGCGTGGGTCGTGCGGCCCCCCCATAATGATTTCAAAAGCTCTCCTGGATACCCCGACACGTGTGTTTTGGTTTCGTGTGCGTTATTTCAAAATTTTTTTTTTTTGGCCCCATAAGCGATTTTCGGCCCATTCATTTTTTTTACGGTATCGCACGCCGTGATGTCATCGTCAGTGGGGGGGGTTTCGTGCACTATGTCGAAAATTCATTTCACATTTTCCCCAGGTATGTGGAAATTTTGGTGAGTTTTCGGGTATGTGGCAGGGGGTGAAAAATTGGCTCAAACTTGCAGAAAGAAAGAAGAATAATAAATTAAAGCCGCAAGCGGCGTTGGATGGCCCGCAGGCGCTACCCGTCGCCCTAGCCCTGGCCTCTACACGCCACGCCGCCGCCTAGCCCTGGCTCCTCGCACCTCCGCCGCCCTTGCCGCCCTCCTCTACGCACCACTCTTGCCCCTACCGCCACCTATGAGCCCCCTCTCACCGCCCCAAAGTGCACGATTGACCCTATCACACTTTTAGCCCAAAAAAACCCCATTATAAGCCAAATTAGCGAAAAAAGTTAGCATATTGCTAAAACGTTAGCTTAACTCAGAATTAGCCCAAAAAACCCCACTATTAGCCAAATTAGCGAAAAAAGTTAGCATACTGCTAAAACGTTAGCTTAACTCAGAATTAGCCCAAAAAACCCCTTTTATTAGCCAAATTAGCGAAAAAAGTTAGCATATTGCTAAAACGTTAGCTTAACTCAGAATTAGCCCAAAAAACCCCATTATTAGCCAAATTAGCGAAAAAAGTTAGCATATTGCTAAAACGTTAGCTTAACTCAGAATTAGCCCAAAAAACCCATTATTAGCCAAATTAGCGAAAAAAGTTAGCATATTGCTAAACGTTAGCTTAACTCAGAATTAGCCCAAAAAACCCCATTATTAGCCAAATTAGCTAAAAAAGTTAGCATAATGCTAAAACGTTAGCTTAACTCAGAATTAGCCCAAAAAACCCCATTATAAGCCAAATTAGCTAAAAAAGTTAGCATATTGCTAAAACGTTAGCTTAACTCAGAATTAGCCCAAAAAACCCCATTATAAGTCAATGTAGTGGAAAAAGTTAGCATGTTGCTAATACATTGCCTTAACCCAGAAACTGCCCTCAAAGAACCCCATTATGCTCTATATAAGAAATAATGGGAAAAAAAAAGCACTTTTTTCAAAATGGCGCGCTTTTCTGTTGGTTTAATCGCCATAGCAACCATTTTAGGTTTTGATCGCCCCGTGACACCGAACAGATAGACGTCCGTTTCAGACAAATCGGAAAACGTTAACCCTTAAAACCCCTTAGCAAACGAAGGTTATTCGCTAGCCACGCCCACATTTTTAATATATTCGTATCCGTTCTATTATATCATGTCCAGTTCTGGTCTGGGCTCAACATATTGAATTTTCACAAGAATCCATCAAAAATTGGCCGAGTATAAAGACTGCGCCACTTTTGCAAGGTTGTTCACGCGCACGCCATTTAAAATCTACAACTTCTAATTCCAACATTTTGTTCGCAATTGCTTCCTCTTGATGCCCAAGTAGTTACAAGACGATCGATAAAAATTCCAAGGACGAGTTTTCGTTTGAAGCTAGTGCTAAACTAGCTTTTTTTTGTAAATTCAAGATGGCGGCCCCTTCCGAAGGTCAAAGGTCAACGAAACTCTACATGTCAGTGTAGACTTGCGCTAGCACCCTTTGGACGAAATTTCGTTAAGATCGTCAAAACAAAAGGTCACTTTTGATGTAGTTGAAAATCGCCAATTGTCAGATTTTGAAACAAAATGGCCGCCAAGGAGTGAGTCGGGTGGTCATCACGTAATAATTTTAAATCTTCGTTTGGATATCCCCGATAAAGTTACGTAGGTTTCGTTCGTCAATTCAAAAAAAAAATTCCGAAAAAATCGTTTTTCGCCGAGTCGGCGCTTTTTTTTGCGTCGGTTTTTCGCTTCCCCTGGCCTCAATTTTTACATTATAGTTTCAAAAGTTACATTGCCACATTCAGCCTGGCGTACCGCACGCGTGGATATGCGTTTTGTGATATTTCGCTAAAACATGCGCAAGCTAGCTAAAACCGTGGCGGTTGCGAGCTCGCCACGCGCACGCCATTCAAATTCTACAACTTCTAATTCCAACATTTTGTCCACAGTTCCCGGCCATTGATGCTCGTGAAGTTACAAGACGATTGATGAAAATCCCTAGGACGAGTTTTCGTTTGTAGCTTGTACTAAACGTGCTTTTTTTGAAAAATTCAAGATGGCGGCCAGTTCCCAAGGTCAAAGGTCAATGAAACTTCTGTGGTGATTGTAGACTCCGGCTGGCGGATGTGTGTGAAGTTTCGTAAAAATCGGAACAACCAAAGTGTCGTTTTCCCATATTGTGGAAAAACGTGAAAATCGCCAAATCTCGCACTTCGCCACAAAATGGCCGCCAAGGCGTGGGTCGTGCGGCCCCCCCATAATGATTTCAAAAGCTCTCCTGGATACCCCCGACGCGTGTGTTTTGGTTTCGTGTGCGTATTTCAAAATTTTTTTTTTTGCTCCTTAAACAAATTTTCGGCCCATTCATTTTTTTCGCGGGAACGCACGCCGTGATGTCATCATTTTGGGGGGGTTTGTTCACTTTCAAAAAAATTATTTTTACAATTTTTCCCAGGTTTGTGGAAATTTTGGTGACTTTTCGGGTATGTTCAGGGGGTCAAATTTAGGCAAATAGGCGTCGTTAGAAAAAGAAGAATAATTTAAAGCCGCAAGCGGCGTTGGATGGCCCGCAGGCGCTACCGTCGCCCTAGCCCTGGCCTCTACACGCCACCGCCGCCCTAGCCCTGGCCTCCCTCGCACCTCCGCCGCCTTGCCGCCCTCCTCTACGGACCTTGCCCTTCCGCCCACTCTGAGCCCCTCCACGCCCGCAAAGTGCACGATTGACCCTATCACACTTTTAGCCCAAAAAACCCCATTATAAGCCAAATTAGCGAAAAAAGTTAGCATATTGCTAAAACGTTAGCTTAACTCAGAATTAGCCCAAAAAACCCCATTATTAGCCAAATTAGCGAAAAAGTTAGCATATTGCTAAAACGTTAGCTTAACTCAGAATTAGCCCAAAAAACCCCATTATTAGCCAAATTAGCGAAAAAAGTTAGCATATTGCTAAAACGTTAGCTTAACTCAGAATTAGCCCAAAAACCCCATTATTAGCCAAATTAGCGAAAAAAGTTAGCATATTGCTAAAACGTTAGCTTAACTCAGAATTAGCCCAAAAAACCCCATTATTAGCCAAATTAGCGAAAAAAGTTAGCATATTGCTAAAACGTTAGCTTAACTCAGAATTAGCCCAAAAACCCCATTATTAGCCAAATTAGCGAAAAAAGTTAGCATATTGCTAAAACGTTAGCTTAACTCAGAATTAGCCCAAAAACCCCATTATTAGCCAAATTAGCGAAAAAAGTTAGCATATTGCTAAAACGTTAGCTTAACTCAGAATTAGCCCAAAAAACCCCATTATTAGCCAAATTAGCTAAAAAAGTTAGCATATTGCTAAAACGTTAGCTTAACTCAGAATTAGCCCAAAAAACCCCATTATAAGCCAAATTAGCTAAAAAGTTAGCATATTGCTAAAACGTTAGCTTAACTCAGAATTAGCCCAAAAAACCCCATTATAAGTCAATGTAGTGGAAAAAGTTAGCATGTTGCTAATACATTGCCTTAACCAGAAACTGCCCTCAAAGAACCCCATTATGCTCTATATAAGAAATGAATGGAAAAAAAGCACTTTTTTCAAAATGGCGGCTTTTCTGTTGGTTTAATCGCCATAGCAACCATTTTAGGTTTTGATCGCCCCGTGACACCGAACAGATAGACGTCGTTTCAGACAAATCGGAAACGTTAACCCTTAAAACCCTTAGCAACGAAGGTTATTCGCTAGCCACGCCCACATTTTAATATATTCGTATCCGGTTCTATTATATCATGTCCAGTTCTGGTCTGGGCTCAACATATTGAATTTTCACAAGAATCCATCAAAAATTGGCCGAGTATAAAGACTGCGCCACTTTTGCAAGGTTGTCACGCGCACGCCATTTAAAATCTACAACTTCTAATTCCAACATTTTGTTCGCAATTGCTTCCTCTTGATGCCCAAGTAGTTACAAGACGATCGATAAAAATTCCAAGGACGAGTTTTCGTTTGAAGCTAGTGCTAAACTAGCTTTTTTTTGTAAATTCAAGATGGCGGCCCTTCCGAAGGTCAAAGGTCAACGAAACTCTACATGTCAGTGTAGACTTGCGCTAGCACCCTTTGGACGAAATTTCGTTAAGATCGCCAAAACAAAAGGTCACTTTTGATGTATTGAAAATCGCCAATTGTCAGATTTTGAAACAAAATGGCCGCCAAGGAGTGAGTCGGGTGGTCATCGCGTAATAATTTTAAATCTTCGTTTGGATATCCCCGATAAAGTTCCGTAGGTTTCGTTCGTCAATTCTAAAAAAAAAATTCCGAAAAAATTTTTTTCGCCGAGTCAGCGCTTTTTTTTGCGTCGGTTTTTCGCTTCCCCTGGCCTCAATTTTTACATTATAGTTTCAAAAGTTACATTGCCACGTTCAGCTGGCGTACCGCACGCGTGGATATGCGTTTGTGATATTTCGCTAAAACATGCGCAAGCTAGCTAAAACCGTGGCGGTTGCGAGCTCGCCACGCGCACGCCATTCAAATTCTACAACTTCTAATTCCAACATTTTGTCCACAGTTCCCGGCCATTGATGCTCGTGAAGTTACAAGACGATTGATGAAAATCCCTAGGACGAGTTTTCGTTTGTAGCTTGTACTAAACGTGCTTTTTTTGAAAAATTCAAGATGGCGGCCTTTCCCGAGGTCAAAGGTCGATGAAACTTCTGTGGTGATTGTAGACTCCGGCTGGCGGGATGTGTGTGAAGTTTCGTAAAAATCGGAAGAACCAAAGTGTGTTTTCCCATATTGGGAAAAACGTGAAAATCGCCAAATCTCGCACTTCGCCACAAAATGGCCGCCAAGGCGTGGGTCGTGCGGCCCCCCATAATGATTTCAAAAGTTCTTCCTGGATACCCCCGACACGTGTGTTTTGGTTTCGTGTGCGTATTTCAAAATTTTTTTTTTTGCTCCATAACGATTTTCGGCCCATTCATTTTTTGGCGGTATCGCACGCCGTGATGTCATCGTGTTGGGGGGGTTCACTATGCCGAAAATTATTTTCAATTTTCCCCAGGTATGTGGAAATTTTGGTGAGTTTTCGGGTATGTGGCGGGGGTGTAATTTTCGCTCAAAGACGCCGTTAGAAATAAGAAAATATATAATAATAATAAACAAAGCAGAAAACAATATAGAAGTTTTTGCGTCTAGGATTAAGTGTGTCCTTTTGTGTACTTGTCTTGTACTACACACTGGTCAGGTCTGTTAAAGCTTAGGCCCTTGGATTGAGGCCTTTTAAAGGGCTTTTTCGTTTTTTGGGTTAAAGCAAAAAACAATATGGTCCTTGCAGACAGGACCCTGCTGCTGCGGGCCATATTAAAGCCGCAAGCGGCGTTGGATGGCCCCGCAGGCGCTACCCGACCTCGCTGGCACCTCTACGCACCACCGCCGCCCTCCCCGCCCCGCCTCTACACGCTACTGCACCCTCTACACGCCACTGCAGCCTCCCCACCCACCTATATGCACCACTGCTGCTCTACCCTCCCAGCTCTGAGACCCCCCCCCCCCCCCCCCCCCCCCCCCCCCCCCTTCGCACACACACACACACACACACACTCCGCCCCCATGGCCCACCATTGACCCTATCACACTTGTTAAGCAGCCACAGTGCACACCTGACCCCACCTTTCTCATTCTGTAAGGCTAGTCTGGCTGTATATGACAAATGGATGAAAAAAGCACTTTTTTCAAAATGGCGGCTTTTCTGTTGGTTTAATCGCCATAGACCATTTTAGGTTTGATCCCCCGTGACACCGAACAGATAGACGTCAGTTTCAGACAAATCGGAAAACGTTAACCCTTAAACCCCTTAGCAACGAAGGTTATTCGCTAGCACGCCCACATTTTTAATATATTCGTATCCGGTTCTATTTATATCATGTCCAGTTCTGTCTGGGCTCAACATATTGAATTTTTCACAAGAATCCACCAAAATTGGCCGAGTATAAAGACTGCGCCACTTTTGCAAGGTTGTCACGCGCACGCCATTTAAAATCTACAACTTCTAATTCCAACATTTTGTTCGCAATTGCTTCCTCTTGATGCCCAAGTAGTTACAAAGACGATCGATATAAAATTCCAAGGACGAGTTTTCGTTTGAAGCTAGTGCTAAACTAGCTTTTTTTTGAAATTCAAGATGGCGGCCCCTTCCGAAGGTCAAAGGTCAACGAAACTCTACATGTCAGCGTTTAGACTTGCGCTAGCACCCTTTGGACGAAATTTCGTTAAGATCGCCAAAACAAAAGGTCACTTTTGATGTAGTTGAAAATCGCCAATTCGTCAGATTTTGAAACAAAATGGCCGCCAAGGAGTGAGTCGGTGTGGTCATCGCGTAATAATTTTAAATCTTCGTTTGGAATCCCCGATAAAGTTGCGTAGGTTTCGTTCGTCAATTCTAAAAAAAAAATTCCGAAAAAATCGTTTTTCGCCGAGTCGGCGCTTTTTTTTGCGTCGGTTTTTCGCTTCCCCTGGCCTCAATTTTTACATTATAGTTTCAAAGTTACATTGCCACGTTCAGCCTGGCGTACCGCACGCGTGGATATGCGTTTGTGATATTTCGCTAAAACATGCTCAAGCTAGCTAAAAACCGTGGCGGTTGCGAGCTCGCCACGCGCACGCCATTCAAATTCTACAACTTCTAATTCCAAATTTTGTCCACAGTTCCCGGCCTTTGATGCTCGTGAAGTTACAAGACGATTGATGAAAATCCCTAGGACGAGTTTTCGTTTTAGCTTGTACTAAACGTGCTTTTTTTGAAAAAATTCAAGATGGCGGCCAGTTCCCAAGGTCAAAGGTCAATGAAACTTCTGTGGTGATTGTAGACTCCGGCTAGAGGGATGTGTGTGAAGTTTCGTAAAAATCGGAACAACCAAAGTGTCGGTTTCCCATATTGTGGAAAAACGTGAAAATCGCCAAATCTCGCACTTCGCCACAAAATGGCCGCCAAGGCGTGGGTCGTGCGGCCCCCCCATAATGATTTCAAAAGCTCTCCTGGATACCCCCGACGCGTGTGTTTTGGTCTTCATGTGCGAATTTCAAATTTTTTTTTTTGCTCCTTAAACAAATTTCGGCCCATTCATTTTTTTCGCGTATCGCACGCCGTGATGTCATCGTTTGGGGGGGGTTCGTTCACTTTAAAAAAAATTATTTTACAATTTTCCCCAGGTTTGTGGAAATTTTGGTGAGTTTTCGGGTATGTTCAGGGGGTCAAATTTAGGCAAAACAGGTGTCGTTAGAAAAAAGAAGAATAATTAAAGCCGCAAGCGGCGTTGGATGGCCCGCAGGCGCTACCCGTCGCCCTAGCCCTGGCCTCTACACGCCACCGCCGCCCTAGCCCTGGCCTCCCCGCACCTCCTCCGCCCTCGCCGCCCTCGCCGCCTCCTCTACGCACCACTGTTGCCCTTCGCCCACCTCTGAGCCCCCTCCCACCCGCCCCCCCAGTGTACTGTTGAACCTATAACACTTTCAGCCCTAAAAACCCCATTATAAGCCAAATTAGCGAAAAAAGTTAGCATATTGCTAAAACGTTAGCTTAACTCAGAATTAGCCCAAAAAACCCATTATTAGCCAAATTAGCGAAAAAGTTAGCATATTGCTAAAACGTTAGCTTAACTCAGAATTAGCCCAAAAAACCCCATTATTAGCCAAATTAGCGAAAAAAGTTAGCATATTGCTAAAACGTTAGCTTAACTCAGAATTAGCCCAAAAAACCCCATTATTAGCCAAATTAGCGAAAAAAGTTAGCATATTGCTAAAACGTTAGCTTAACTCAGAATTAGCCCAAAAAACCCCATTATTAGCCAAATTAGCGAAAAAAGTTAGCATATTGCTAAAACGTTAGCTTAACTCAGAATTAGCCAAAAAACCCCATTATAGCCAAATTAGCGAAAAAAGTTAGCATATTGCTAAAACGTTAGCTTAACTTCAGAATTAGCCCAAAAAACCCCATTATTAGCCAATTAGCAAAAAAGTTAGCATATTGCTAAAACGTTAGCTTAACTCAGAATTAGCCCAAAAACCCTTATTAGCCAAATTAGCGAAAAAAGTTAGCATATTGCTAAAACGTTAGCTTAACTCAGAATTAGCCCAAAAACCCATTATTAGCCAAATTAGCGAAAAAAAGTTAGCATATTGCTAAAACGTTAGCTTAACTCAGAATTAGCCCAAAAAACCCCATTATAGCCAAATTAGCGAAAAAAGTTAGCATATTGCTAAAACGTTAGCTTAACTCAGAATTAGCCCAAAAAACCCCATATTAGCCAAATTAGCGAAAAAAGTTAGCATATTGCTAAAACGTTAGCTTAACTCAGAATTAGCCCAAAAAACCCATTATTAGCCAAATTAGCGAAAAAAGTTAGCATACTGCTAAAATGTTAGCTTAACTCAGAATTAGCCCAAAAAACCCCATTATTAGCCAAATTAGCGAAAAAAGTTAGCATATTGCTAAAACGTTAGCTTAACTAGAATTAGCCCAAAAAACCCATTATTAGCCAAATTAGCAAAAAAGTTAGCATATTGCTAAAACGTTAGCTTAACTCAGAATTAGCCCAAAAAACCCCATTATTAGCCAAATTAGCTAAAAAAGTTAGCATATTGCTAAAACGTTAGCTTAACTCAGAATTAGCCCAAAAAACCCATTATAAGTCAAATTAGTGGAAAAAGTTAGCATATTGCTAAAACGTTAGCTTAACTCAGAATTAGCCCAAAAAACCTCCATAGCCAAATTAGCGAAAAAAGTTAGCATATTGCTAAAACGTTAGCTTAACTCAGAATTAGCCCAAAAAACCCCATTATAAGCCAAATTAGCGAAAAAGTTATAGCTAAAACGTTAGCTTAACTCAGAATTAGCCCAAAAAACCCCATTATAAGCCAAATTAGCAAAAAAGTTAGCATATTGCTAAAACGTTAGCTTAACTCAGAATTAGCCCAAAAAACCCCATTATTAGCCAAATTAGCGAAAAAAGTTAGCATATTGCTAAAACGTTAGCTTAACTCAGAATTAGCCCAAAAACCCCATTATTAGCCAAATTAGAAAAGTTAGCATATTGCTAAAACGTTAGCTTAACTCAGAATTAGCCCAAAAAACCCATATTAGCCAAATTAGCGAAAAAAGTTAGCATATTGCTAAAATGTTAGCTTAACTCAGAATTAGCCCAAAAACCCATTATTAGCCAAATTAGCAAAAAAGTTAGCATATTGCTAAACGTTAGCTTAACTCAAATTAGCCCAAAAAACCCCATTATTAGCCAAATTAGCGAAAAAAGTTAGCATATTGCTAAAGTTAGCTTAACTCAGAATTAGCCCAAAAAAACCCCATTATAAGCCAAATTAGCTAAAAAAAGTTAGCATATTGCTAAACGTTAGCTTAACTCAGAATTAGCCCAAAAAACCCCATTATAAGTCAATGTAGTGGAAAAAGTTAGCATGTTGCTAATACATTGCCTTAACCCAGAAACTGCCCTCAAAGAACCCCATTATGCTCTATATAAGAAATGAATGGGAAAAAAAACACTTTTTTCAAAATGGCGGCTTTTCTGTTGGTTTAATTCGCCATAGCAACCATTTTAGGTTTTGATCCCCCGTGACACCGAACAGATAGACGTCAGTTTCAGACAAATCGGAAAACGTTAACCCTTAAAACCCCTTAGCAACGAAGGTTATTCGCTAGCCACGCCCACATTTTTAATAATTCGTATCCGGTTCTATTATATCATGTCCAGTTCTGGTCTGGGCTCAACATATTGAATTTTCACAAGAATCCATCAAAAATTGGCCGAGTATAAAGACTGCGCCACTTTTGCAAGGTTGTCATGCGCACGCCATTTAAAATCTACAACTTCTAATTCCAACATTTTGTTGCAATTGCTTCCTCTTGATGCCCAAGTAGTTACAGACGATCGATAAAAAATTCCAAGGACGAGTTTTCGTTTGAAGCTAGTGCTAAACTAGCTTTTTTTTAAATTCAAGATGGCGGCCCCTTCCGAAGGTCAAAGGTCAACGAAACTCTACATGTCAGTGTAGACTTGCGCTAGCACCTTTGACGAAATTTCGTTAAGATCGCCAAAACAAAAGGTCACTTTTGATGTAGTTGAAAATCGCCAATTGTCAGATTTTGAAACAAAATGGCCGCCAAGGAGTGAGTCGGGTGGTCATCGCGTAATAATTTTAAATCTTCGTTTGGATATCCCCGATAAAGTTACGTGGTTTCGTTCGTCAATTCTAAAAAAAAATTCCGAAAAAATCGTTTTTCGCCGAGTCGGCGCTTTTTTTTTGCGTCGGTTTTTCGCTTCCCCTGGCCTCAATTTTTACATTATAGTTTCAAAGTTACATTGCCACATTCAGCCTGGCGTACCGCACGCGTGGATATGCGTTTTTGATATTTCGCTAAAACATGCGCAAGCTAGCTAAAAACCGTGGCGGTTGCGAGCTCGCCACGCGCACGCCATTCAAATTCTACAACTTCTAATTCCAACATTTTGTCCACAGTTCCCGGCCATTGATGCTCGTGAAGTTACAAGACGATTGATGAAAATCCCTAGGACGAGTTTTCGTTTGTAGCTTTGTACTAAACGTGCTTTTTTTTGAAAATTCAAGATGGCGGCCTTTTCCGAGGTCAAAGGTCGATGAAACTTCTG